>JAJONR010001635.1:0-32565 GCA_029582245.1 Solanum etuberosum | reverse complement strand
TAGAACATAAATATTAAGTCCCCTGGAATTCAAGAAGGCTCACCAAAGCTATCTGAAGTTCAAAGTAATCTCAAAGAAATCCATGTTGATGATCCAAAACACATGTATCTGCATCACAATAAGATGCATGTCGAATCATATCAGTACATTGAATATACGAGTATGTAATATGGCTGAATAAACAAATAACTGAACCGAATGACTGAAAGCAACTCAACTAAATAAATACATAAACATGAAGTGAAAACCATTTAAGATATACAATGAGATATGTAATAAAAGTAATATGAAAATAATATAATTTACTTTGTGGGGAGTTTATCTAACCAACACCCATTACTATGAGCCTAGCAATGATACAACATTTCACCCATGTTGCGAGGGCCATCCTATACTTTGTCGGGGTATAGGATGATATTATAACAACAGATCTATCTATAGGCCTTCTCAGAGGCGGTGAGGAGTCGGACGAAGAATCAGTGCTATTCTATCCTATACTATGTTGGCTACGTAATTTTATTGGACTTTTGAGTTATAATAGACTCTTACCCGATTTCATGCTCGATACTACTACAGAAATAATCAATATAATTTTATGCTCAATCACCATTTATATTTGCCTTCAACCAACCTGGAGCCTATATCAAGAAACAACTAATGCATCATGCATTTGTTCACATGTCAACAATACAACATTCAAGTCTAGTACTATAACCACTCCATGGACTCCTACTAACCAATCCTTCTAAGAATTTCTCATTCTCTCATCATCTCTAAAAACTGAAATTTCACACATTACTACCAGAAACCGAATAATTTCTCTCATTTAACTATTACTCATAGTAAAACACCATCTTATTCCTCCTCGACATTATAACTTTAGATGGAATAATAAGACCACCACTACCATAATCAGAAACATCAACCCTCTCCGTTTATCATTACTCAGCTACTATCGATAACATCGCTATCTAAACTGAAAAGGATAACCGAAAGAGCTTAGGGTGAAAGATCATAAGTACAATTCATTCAAGATATCAGATATAAGAATATGCATGACATAACATTATGTTGCTAACCATTGAGAGTAAATAATAAATTTGTGAAACTAAGAATATTATGAGATACGAGTGTTTATACGAATAGGTTCATATCATGAGGCTGATATCCATAACTTTATGGAGTAAGATTCAGATAAATGGGCTAAAGTCTTTGCCCCCCATTTTGTGAACTGAGCATAGATGTAAATCTATCTAAAGTATATGAGCATAGGTCATAGACACAATTCTGACATTAGAAACATCAACAAGATGTTATAATGACTGAACTTTGAGGAATACGCTAGAGTATAAATGGATTGATATAACACTATAACTCTTTCTGAACACATCACTATTGTATCTTAACACTTGACTTGGTTTTTCATCTTATTATCTCCCCCTTAGGTATGAAGCTAACACTTTAAAGCTATAAATGTATTCCATCATATATAAATTAGTCTATATTTGTTTTTCTTACTCAAAAGATACTAATCTTATGACTACTTAACTCTCCAAAAGCAGGTATTAAGATTCCTTCTAAGACCACTTTCTAAGATGCTTCTCTTAACCTCTTCTCATTGTCTAATAATGTCGTTTCATCTAACTTTTAAGGAAAAGTAATGCTTACTGATCAGTCGGGAATTTCGACTCATTGAGGGCTTTTTATTTAATGAATTGGTCTTCTCAATGCCTATTTTGTTGTCATAACTGATGTTAATGTTTTGATATGCAACGATGAAGGATTAAGAACAAGGCAAGGACATTACGATGCGAAAAGGAGCGAAAAAGTTGGAAAAGCTGAAGAAAAGAGAAGTTGTAGCTCGCAAAAGTCACTCGGTGACTCGTCGAGTAAGCCTCCAGCTCGCCAAAAGTTCAAGCAAAATAGCTCATGTACCAAGCCAACTTGGCGAGCAAAAGGGCAATTCGGTGACACGCCTAATGGATCAACGATCACAATTCAGGGCGCATAATCTTCCAGAACAATTTTCTGCAAGAGTCAAGCAAAAAGGTGAGACAACGCCGAGTTGATCGGCGAGCTCGACTAACCTCGCCAATTGGACACCGTGTTGAGTTTTGGGGATTGTATAAATTCATTTTGTTAAAGAAGAAAGGGAGTTCCACGAAACTGTGTATTCTTGAGTCTTGGAGAGTTTTTACATTATCACGTTTGTTGAATATTTTCGGAGAAGAATAAGATCTCGTATTTGAGTTTTTTGGATTCTAGCTTAAATTTAGGCATTGGAAATTGCAGATTGTTAAAAATTCAGATGGAAAATCTTGTTGGTAACGATTTCTTACTTTTTCGCTATGTTTCACAAAAACCCCATACCTTAGGGGTGTGATCTTGTAATCTAATGGATTAATTAGCTAATGGGTGTTATTAATCGCTGAATTTAATGTTGTTTTAAAATGAGTTCAATTATTTTTTCATGTTTTAATGTAATACCTCAAAAATCTAGTAGTCTAAGCAAGGGACCAAGTGAGAGGTTACAAGCCAAGATTTGAGCCTAGGTACCCTTCACGGAGGGCCACACAGACCGTGAAGGGCACCACGAGGCGTGGTGTTGCCCGTGGTGGCTTACAGAACCCAACCAAATAGTTCTTCCCTCCCAGGAGCACCTAGACGGCTCGTGGAGGGCACCACGTGCCATGGTGAAGGCCGTGAAAGGGGAGGTCATAGACTGCCTAAAGTGTGACCCTCCACACGAGCCACTTGACAGCTCGTGAAGGCCACTACGGGTTGTGAAGAGGGTCGTGAAGGGAGGGAGGGTTAAGGGGTGGCAAACCAGGACATTGGTCAAGTACCACGGCAACCACAACGGGCCGTGAAGTCCTTGACGGCTCGTGAGGCTGTCTCTAAAAGGGTTGCGTCAATTTTAAGTTCAGGGGCTTATGGGTCTTTTCTAGATCTAATTAAATCAAAGCCATGTCATTTTACCCAAGACTAAGACCCCTATATAAGTGATTTTAACCACTTAACTCACCCATTCAAGTCATTATTCTAAAAACCCAAAAGATAAACAAAAGTTCTTTCGCTCCAAATAATTCTTTCTCTAGAAATTTGAAGAAGAAGGGTTGAAGCTAGGGCTCAAGGTCAAGTCACCATTCTCCATTGTTGTGGGATTTGATAACAAGGTATAATAGCTTTATTCATCCATGGAATCCTTGCATCCATGGAGCCCCTAAGTTCACCAATTGAAAAGTAGAAATTCCCCTATTTGAGTTAGGGTATTCTTCTAAGTTGTGGGTCTTTATGAATGTTGATCCAATTGAGTGGATTATGATTGCTTATGTATGAATTGAGAGCATTACATGTTTTTAGGATGAATTTACATGTACCCATTCTTAACCCATATTTCTAGGATGAAATTGATGTGAATGGGTTTTACTCTATGAAAAGAGAATTTATAGAATTAAGTGTATTCTTATAGGATAAATAAGGTACATAAGGAATTACTTTGAGATTGAATCATATGTGATGATTATGATATGAATTTCTTTGTGAGTGAAGCATAAATGATGATTATGATAGGTATTGCTTTGAGAGTGAAGCATATGTTATGAATTGTTGATCATTGATGTAATTATTGTGGAAGGGATAGTTCCCACATGATTTGCCTATGTATGAATGTGAAAGACTTTTTCACATTGAATGATTCTAGGTTGAAAGGATTGCTCACCTAAAATGAATCTAAGCTAAAGACTATGAAATTGATGAGGCTAGAGGTGATTACCCATGACCTATAAATAAGAAGGATATGAGGCGATTACACATATTCCATAGAATAGAATAAGAGGCGATTAACCTTATTCGTGGAAGTTGAACAAGAGGGGACTACCCACGTTCTTATAATGTGAATTGGACAAGAAGTGAGTACCCATGATCCTTTATGGAAAGACAAGAGGCAAATACCCATGTCACATGATGATGGACTAGAGGCAAGTACCCATGATCCTAAAGTATGTTGGACAAGAGTCGATTACCCATGATTCTATAGTAAGAGGGACTAGAGGAGACTATCCATGATTCCAATCTTAAGAAGGGCTAGAGGTGATTACCCATGTTCCTTCAGAGTAATGCAAGAAACTGAGCATAAATGTGAATCTGTCTGAAGTGTATGAGCATAGGTTATGAACACAACTCTAATATTAGAAATATCAACAAGATGTTGTAATGACTGAACTTTGAGGAATACACTAGAGTATGAATGGATTGATATAACACTATAACATCACTATATGATTCTTAAGACTTGACTTGGTTTCTCATCATATCATCTCCCCCTTAGGTCTGAAGCCAACACTTTAAAGTTATGGGTCTATCCCATCATCTCTAAACTAGTCTACATTCACTATACTCTAATATTCAGAAAATGCTAATCTCACGGATACTAAACTCCCACGTGCAGGTACTAAGATTCTTTCTAGGACTTCTTTATGAGATACTTCTCTTAACCTCTTCCTGCTTTTATAAAATTCTTTCTATAACCATTACCCGCATTGGCTTATAAGGCCGCTTTATCTTACTATTACTAGTCTGACTTCTAATTCGTAGCCTACAAATACTGTCCTTCTAATTTCATATCAACCTAACTAGAGGAAACTTGAACTATATTTAAGAGGCCCATCATTGGCTATATAAAGTAATTTCTACCAAACTCTTAAGGGTAATAAATAATCCTTACATCAGCCTACTCCACATTGACAACTGAACTATATTATCTAGGCACACATGATAAATCATTAACTTAATTAGAACTTCGGTTGACTACATACGACCACGGGTACCCCTCTTAATTCTCTTGCTAATCGAATAACTTAGCCACACTCCCTTGGTCTCATTTAAGAGTCATAACACTACACTTGTACCACTCCAACTTATCAAAAGTAACGCCTTAATTTCTCACCTAATTTATGTCAAACCTACTAGAACAGATCTTAAAACTAACACCATCACCCTCATGGTGTCATTCTTTTTATCTCGACACTCATCTCAAATTCATGCTTAGTGTCTAGTACTAAACACATATATAAATATGATTGTTCACATGTTATGCTAACTTACGACTACTGAATAGAATTAAGAAATACTTGCCCACTAAGACCTTATGAAAAGTAGTCAATCTTTATCTCTCAGTCTATATACTTACAGTTTACCGTCACATTCCATTTCACAACTTAAGTATTATTTACCCATTCACTATACATCATTACTTAGTTAGTTCTATAATCCTCTGAATATCATGGGGTTCTCCATTAAAATCATAAGCCTAGCTTTGATCTATCACCTTATGACTACTTTGTTCTTTTATTCAACACCTATAGTGGGTCTTCACTAACACAATAACACATCGACATAAATTTTTCTAAGTAAAATGAACTCTAACTCATCCTAACTGGCAACTATTTATCTACCCCCTATCATGAACTCCATATAAAATTATTATTCCTTAGTCTACACATAAAGAAAAACTCCTCATTAATGACTTACTGGGTACATGACTGCAACAACATAATTTACCTGATCACTATCTCCCTTTCTTAGATTATTATACCTCTGCATGCATTCTTCTAATCTAGGCATTTCTACTACTACTGGCTCATAATATCTCAAGTCACACTAGCTTCCGGGTGGTAATACTACCCCAAGCATTCTAGAACACACTCCCCTCTTAAAGGGTGATATTTGAAACAAGATTTAGAGAACAAAGTTTGGTAATGCATCTCGCTTTTAGCTCGAACTCACTATTCATATGGAAAAGGGTGCATTCTTTCAAATATAAACACTTAAGCTGACTCATGGGCTTCTCTCAAGCCCCTCTACAGTCTCATGACTTTCTGACGACTTTTTCTTACAGTAATTCATCGATAAGGATCAAATATTGACTTTTCAACCACCTTGAGTGTGAGGGATATTCAATGGTTTTGAGAAATGCACGAGTTTGAATTAGTTCCTAATGACACAGTTCTATTGCACGATTTAGAGTATGAAAGAAGGAAAACTTGTCTTAAATTTCTATTGTCCCTCATTTATAGAAATAGGGCCCTCACAGCCATAAATAAGATCGTACTGACATGACTAAATAAATACCCTAGGACACATGAACTTTTTTCTATAATACCAAGTTTGTCACGCCCCGAGCCAACACCCTGGACGTGGCCGGCACTCGAGAACCATTGTTGGTCCCCAAGTGAACCCTTGGCCTTGCAGACTATTTAGTGAAAGACTTACTTAAGCAAATAGGAAACTTTAAATGCATAATTAAATTAAATTAATTAAATGTCTGAAAAATACTTAATACAGTATAAGTAATAGTTTTCAAGATCTCAAAACATAAAGGAGCATGATGAGAGACTCAGAAACTCTAACCATCTATGAAGCCTTTATTACTCAAGATAGATGTCGGGACAAGGCCCATAAAATCTCAAGACAACTGAGTAGAACATAAATATTAAGTCCCCTGGAATTCAAGAAGGCTCACCAAAGCTATCTGAAGTTCAAAGTAATCTCAAAGAAATCCATGTTGATGATCCAAAACACATGTATCTGCATCACAATAAGATGCATGTCAAATCATATCAGTACATTGAATATACGAGTATGTAATATGGTTGAATAAACAAATAACTGAACCGAATGACTGAAAGCAACTCAACTAAATAAATACATAAACATGAAGTGAAAACCATTTAAGATATACAATGAGATATGTAATAAAAGTAATATGAAAATAATATAATTTACTTTGTGGGGAGTTTATCTAACCGACACCCATTACTATGAGCCTAGCAATGATACAACATTTCACCCATGTTGCGAGGGCCATCCTATACTTTGTCGGCGTATAGGATGATATTATAACAACAGACCTATCTATAGGCCTTCTCAGAGGCGCTGAGGAGTCGGACGAAGAATCAGTGCTATTCTATCCTATACTATGTTGGCTACGTAATTTTATGGGACTTTTGAGTTATAATAGACTCTTACCCGATTTCATGCTCGATACTACTACAGAAATAATCAATATAATTTTATGCTCAATCACCATTTACAAAGAAAAGGACTATTACTTTACTTTAATTTTCCCGTTGCTCAATCAAGCTTTACAAAGAAAGGGACTATTACATTACTGAAATACTTTACAAAAATATCAATCATACTCTTTATTTTTCTCAACTGTCAAATAATACATATGAACTCATTTGATTCTTCCTTTAAAAACTTTTTTCAAAACTTGCATTTAAAATGTATTATTATGGACTTATGTTTCAAGTCCAAGATCGGTATATACAAAAACTCTTATACTATTCTGACAGTAGTTCTCTCTTTTTCAATATAAAAATGATACATTTGGAACCCTTTAAGTTCCCTTAAAACTTTTATTCAAAATAATTCTTTTACCTTGTAATAAAGGTGCATTATGACACGTGATTAGGTTATGCAGGAATTTACAAAGGTACGTAGAGCCTACAGGATCCTACCACAGAAAAGGGGAACGTGCACACAAATTAAAGACGCGCGCACCAGATGAAACAAATAAAAGAAACGGCCCAGCGACCCTTGGCGCTCTACTGGCATGGCACGCCGGGCGCTGAACTTCAGAAGTCAGGCTTGGGCGCAGGGCGTCAGGCCCTGAGCTGCTGAAGGCCAGCCTTGGAGCCTTCCTAAAGCGCTGCCCCAGGCCCTCCCCAACATCCCCGATGAATTCAAGGTAAATTAGGACCCCAAATTTGTTTGGAATTGGAAAAATATTCCTTAACTCTACTTATCTTTCAACCCAAAATAAATACATGGGAAAGTTTCATACAATTCCTTTTGAAAACATAACTTTACTTAATCAATACGGTTCATGTAATACTAAGCATTAACAACGTAATAAGATTCTCAAAAATAAAGGAAATCAAAAGCTCAATTGTTAAAGAACAAAATTCAATATCAAGAACTATGAATGGATCCTTTAGATGTAATGATTTATTACTAAATTAAGATGCAGGGATTGAGGAAGAATGATTCTAATACTGTGAGTAGCCTTACATACCTTAAAAGAACAATGTTTTTGGCAAAATTGATGGAAACTTGAAGAATGCTTGAACCATAGCTTTTTCTCCTCTTGGAACCTTGCTCTAATTCTTCTAAATGTTAAAGAATGTGAAATATTGTTTTAACGCTGTTTAGACCCTTAATTATGTGAAAAAGGTTCATGGTTTAGGCTTAAAAAGTATGGGGAAAGACCAAACTACCCCTCTAAAAAGGGTGAGCTGCCTTAAAAGGAAGGCTTCACTAAAACAGGCATAGGTTTTTACTCCAAACTCGAAATAAAGCAAAGTTGGTGGCGTTGGAAAGAGGACTCAAAGACCTTTAATTTGATAGGTCATGGTTCACCTAATTCATTATGTGCTGAGAGATACGACTCTTTCAATTTTACTTATGTAGAATCATATTTCAAAACTTAATCGGTAAGGAAGCTTTCAACTCAACTTTGTGCTAGAGGATTCTAGTGACATTCATTCATATCCAAAACCATTCCCATATTAAAGAATTGACTTTAACACCTAAGAATTTTTTTTTATAATCACTCAGTACGACCTTTTAGGCAAATCAAGAATGGTTTGGGGCTTAACTTAGAAATTTTTGGGGTGCTATAGGAACACCGGGTAAATCTTTGGAAAACACTTTCCGAAACTCATTTACAACGGGGGCCGACTCAAGACTAGGGGTTTCTGAATCCGTATCTCTATCTCGGACAAGATCATATATGCAACCCTTAAAAAATTATTTTGCTAGCTTTAAGACTAGAAACAAAAAGACCCTTAGGCCTAGAATTTCCCCATTTCCACTCTAGGATGGGCTCATTTGGAAACTGAAACTTAAACACTCGGGTTCTACAGTCAACAGAAGCATAACAAGAATAGATCCCTTACATACCAAGAACAACATCGAAATCCAACTTATCAAGCTCTACAAGATCAATATAACTCTCTATGGGATAAGGAGACGGGACACTTTCTATAGACTCTCTTAGCCACAAAAGATTCACCAATAGAAAAAGAGATAGAAAAAGGGTTTAACAACAAATTCGGAGAAACATCAAAACTCATAGCCACATATGACATCACAAAAGACAAAGTAGCACCAGGATCAAGCAAAGAATAAACATCAAGATGAATAGCTTTCAATATACCGGTAAAATCATCATGAGAACCCTCTTGATCATGTCGAGTTTGAAGTGCACAGAATCGGTTTTTCTTTGGAGAACTTGAACCCAAACCATTGGAGGAGCTTGTCTACCATTTTTCCCTTGTAATTTATAGATGGATAATCTCTCAAGCGGTGACCACTCTAACCAAAACAAAAATAAATATCCATACCCATCAAGCATTTTCCTGAATGACTCTTGCCACACTTTTGGCATGCGTGAACCGAGGATCCATTTTCACCACCATTTCCTCCTTGAGGCTTAGGGTTAGATTCCCTTTCTTTGTTGAAATTAGGGGCCGGAGCATTGGAGGAAACTTGAACGAAAAACTTTTGTCTGAACCTAGAACGACCATGTCCATCGGACCTTGATGTGGAAAGTCACCATCACTGATCCTAGCCCTATTTTTCACCCTACACCTTTCGTTAAGCTTCTTCTCTTCAATTTATTGAGCATGAATCATTAAGAAATAAATATCCATATCCTTAATGAGCATGGTCGTACGACATTCCTTAATCACCATTTCAGACACACCCGAAACAAACTTACTCATCCTTGCCCTAGAGTCGGCAACCATAGAAGGAGCATATTTGAACAATTGTGTAAACTTCAAAGCATACTCTTTCACAGTCATTTTCCCTTGACAAAGGTTAATAAAATCAAGGGGAAAGAACCTATCAAAGAAAGCAACTTTAAACTTTTTTCAATCAAGAGGACCCGCATCCACCACCCTCTCTTCCTTCCATTGGTTGAACCAAACTTGAGAAACACCCTTAAGTTGATAAGCGACCAGTTCCTCCTTTTCCCCTGGCTTCACTACCATGATCATTAAAACCTTATACACCTCATCTATAAACTCTTAAGGATCTTTCTCAACCTTGGAAGCATGAAACTCCAGGGGAATCATTTTAGTGAAGTCCCTTACTCTAGTTGTTGTCGTACCCACATTTAAAATTATGGGAACCACAACCTCCCTATTGTATTGAGCCATCATAGCTTCAACCAACACTTGAAAAGAAGCTCAAAACTCCGCATTAGTAACTTTTTCGGCCAAAGGGTCGGCTGGCACTTGACGAGCTTCTTGTTCCACATTATCACCCACATTCCTTCTAACATATTCTCTTTGAGGGGCCATATCCTGAAAACCATAGGGTAAGGATTAGAAGAGAGACATATAGAGTTAAACTTTATCGCACAAATTTATAGTGATGAAAGAAGTGGAATTTCATAAACGTCTTATATCTTTCTATTCATAAATGTGGCGCGCTTCACACTCATGAACAAGTCGTTATTGGTGTGGCTTGTGAAACATCCTAGGACCTTACTAAGCCATGTCCTCTGAATACCAAGTTTGTCATGGCCGAAAGTATACCCTAGGCGTAACATAGCGTATAAGACCCCAAGAGGCCCTACACAAGCCACATAGCATACATAATGCACGATAATACAAATAAAGAATTCAAAAGAAGCAGTCTTCTAAAACATCAAAATAAGTAGTTGGGATGTAACCCATACACCACATAAATCATTCAAAAACTAGAAAGACATAAAGCAAGTAAAAGTGTGACGATCCTCAGAATATGAGGAATCACCAACACTTGAATCTGATATATTGATCAACTAGCCACGAGTGTGAGAAGTGGGAGCGTTGTACCCTACATTAATGAGATAATGTAGGCATAAGTACATGGAATGTAATAAGCATGGGGAAATATGCATAAATAGACATGATTGCATGAAGAAGAGTTTAAATATATGAGATACTACCAATATTTGAGCATTTAAAGGCATAAAGAAGCAATGACATGTAAATCGTAAGATAGGGTAAACACATTTAATTTAAGAGATATAAGAAAATCTTTTGAAGAAACAAATTTATTTTGTGGGATATTAGCTTTAACCAACAATAAGACCATGAGAAATACCTTGCCAAGGTAGAGTCTGTATACTTCATCTTTTGCTAATATGGATAAACTAGTTAGGTCATTTAAGACAATCCTACGGGGAGGGGGGGGACTTTGTTCGGTACTAGAGGTTGCTAGTATAGACTACCCTAATTAAGCCTCAACCTCAAAGCCCTCTTGGTTCTATGTCTAAATCCCAATGAAATAGATAAAAATCAAATATCATTATAACATACGAAAGACAATGATCAATACCAATCCACATTTTAAAGATCAAAACATAGAATAGCTATTTAAATTACATTTCAAGCATAGGTGAGAAAACATTTCACCAATGTGAATCCATATGTGAGAAATACCTTTCACAAAAACATTGGTACTTTTATCTAAAATCACCCTATCGTTATAAACATCCTTTTTATAAAACATGTATAACCTTCCAATATTCATTGTTCATAGGTTCATGGGTTGTTCATAGGTTCATAGTTGAAAATCATGAATCATGCATGTGTCAATATAGCTTTAACTAAATATCATGTATTAACATTAAATCATGCATTAGAAGACTTCATCAGCAATAAAAGTCATGATTGGATGAATCCCATATGGAATTAAGAAGAACCCTAATTTGATCAATTGAATTTGAGATTGATGAATTGAAAACCTTAGGGAACACATGGAGAAATGGACTCGATGGTTGATGTCACACCTCGAGGCTACCCCCTTGATATCACGAGTGACCCCAAGCTAACCTTGTGTCTGGCATATATCAAGCATATTGAGAATAACTTAATAAGACATATACTATGCGGAAGCTAAAACAATGGATAACTGAAAGTTGGAAAAACCCAACTAGTCTGAATATATAAAATATAATGCAAGTCTAGTGATGACTGAAACACCACTTAACAACTCAAGCTGCATCTACTACTATGTCTGAAAAGCCTCTAACTGAGTTGAGTTGATGAGACATGCCCCCCAGCTAACTCTAACAAAACTGAAAAATGAATATAAAGACTAAAATGAAAAGCATGTATATTGTCCTCGAAGTATGAGGACTTACCAGTGAAGCTGCTGAATGTGGATCGAGAATCGATCTAAGCGCGATTTGGATATTGAGTACCTGAACCTACATCACGAAAGGATGTAGCGCAGAGTATGCGTCAGTCCTTGGAATATATATATATACATACATAAATAAGTTGAACAAAGTATAACTGAGAAATGACATAAACTGAGCAAGAATGTAAATACTCAAACATAACTGAGAAGCTACACTGAATACAATGACAAAGTACTAATCATGAACCTGATATGCTAAACTGAGTGCTGAAGTATATACTGAAAACCTGGTCAAATGCACTAGGAGTCTGACTGTGGGAGCTACTATCAACCGACATAAACCACGCGTGGAGTCCGATGTATGCGCCTCATCGAGAGGAACCAATATACCTTGCCGGGGGTATAAATGCATGACTGGCGTGATCACTAAATTTGATGCCCAACATAGGGGATTATACTCCTACGGGGGCACATAGTTCTGGGACTATGAGGTTACGCTGAACCCTAGTCCACTCGCTGCTAAGTCTACTCCCAACTGAATATGTATATGACACAATGTAATTTAAATACGGAATAGCTCAAAATACTGACATGCAATCTAAAAATGCAATAATTATATACTGATAATATAACATTCGAAATCTGGAGCATGATTATCTGTTTAACTGACCTAGCATGTATAATTCATGCACTAAGATAATTTATACAAACTAGGGTTCTATGTTTCATACTAGGAATTAAGCAAACTTTCCAAGAAACAAGCTATTTCAGTTTAGGATACTACAACAGCTAAATCACAGTAAATATCCAAGGTTTTAGAAACCCTAGGTCTAAACAAGATATGGAGAATCAAGAAACTGACTTAATTCTAGGGACCTAGTCGATGAAAGGAACCCACTAGTGAAATCCCACATACCTGGTGACGAAATCTACGGAGAAATCCTTTGATTTTGGGGCTGGAACTTGAAGAAAAACCTTCTGTGTGTTCTTGAGAGGGCTGGTCGACTTTCCCCTTCTTTTTGCTCTAAATCGGGTGATTTTTTGGAGAATAAAGGTTTTGGGTAGGTTCTGACTAGATTATTAGGCTTAAACTCAGTAAAACGACATAGTTTAGGTATTAAACGACGCAGTTTCAATGCCCAATGCATAGGGGAAAATACCAAAATGACCCTGACTTAAAAGCAGACGAAGGCCAACCACGGAGCCACTGACTGACCATCAAAGGGACTACGGCCCCTCAAGTGGGTCGTGGTTCTTGGCCAGTGCTTACTCGTTCCTAGACCTCCCAGCCACGGTCTACTTCACGGACCGTATGAAGGACCACAGATCGTGATGGCAACCGTGGTTCTTCACTTGGGATAGGGGGATTGTTGGTTCTGGTTGACGAGCCACCACACGGCCCGTGTGGGGATACATGTTCCACCACTTCTGGATGGGTGTGAACCACGAGCAGGTCGACGGACTGTGGTTCCTCTCACTCTGTGAACCCCTCTGTGGTTCACCAAATTACCTGTTCTTCAGTCTGTTAAGTTTCTTAGGTGTTTCAATATCTCCCCCTTGGGAATATTTGTCCTCAAATAAAGTTCAAACTAGCTGAGTATGGAGGAAAGGAGCTGCAATCCATACCACTAAGTAATAGAAACTTATATCTAAATGAACAGAGTTCCAAAAACATGCAAATATGTTGAAAATGCAAGAACAACTGAAGGAACAAGATACTGTGCAAGAGTAAACTGAGAGACTGGAGAGAAACTATTACCTGAAGCTGAAACGGAATCGGAAGGAAAAAGGTGAGGATACTTGGCCTTCATGGCTGCTTCTGCTTCCCAAGTAGCTCCCTCTACGGGCTGACTCCTCCACAAAAACCTTCACTGAAGCGACTTCTTTATTTCTCAACCTACGAACCTCACAGTCACGAATCTCAACTGACACCTCTTCATAAGTGAGACTATGCTTCATCGCCACACTCTTTAATGGTACTATCGATGTCGGATCACCCACAAACTTCTTCAACAAGGAAATGTGTAGAATTGAAGGAACCCCTGCTAGTTCTGCTGGGAACTCTAACTCATAAGCAACATTACCAACCCTTTTCAGGATTCTGTAAAGACCTACATATCTAGGACTGAGCTTCCCTTTCTTTCCAAATCTCATCACCCCCTTCATAGGTGACACCTTCAGGAAAACCCAATCATCGATTTCAAACTCTAAGTCCCTTCTCCTTACATTTGCATAGGATTTCTGACGACTCTAGGCTGTCTTTAGTCTATCTCCGATGAGTTGAAATTTCTCCATAGCCTCATGAAATGAAGCTGGCACTATCAAGGCTGCTTCACCTACTTCTAACCAACCAATCGGGGACTTGCATCTACGCCCATATAGTGCCTCATAAGGTGCCATCTGAAAATTGTAATGAAAGCTATTATTATAGGTGAACTCTATGAGAGGTAGGCGATCATCCCAACTACCTTTGAAATCGATCACGTAACCTCTAAACATGTCCTCTAAGGTCTTAATGGTACGCTCTGCCTGACCATCCGTCTGTGGATGAAATATTGTACAGATATTTACCTTAGTACGAAGACCTTTCTGAAACAATTTCCAGACATGAGAGGTAAACTAAGGATCTCTCTCTGAGATGATAGACAAGGGAACCCCATGCAACCTGACTATCTCATGGATGTAGAGTTTGGTGTAGTCCTCTGCTGAGTCTGTAGTCTTGACAGCCAAGAAGTGAGCGGACTTAGTAACTCTGTCCACTATCACCCAAATGGAGTCATGCTTACTAGAAACTTATATCTACTTGAACTGAGTTCCAAGAACATGCAAATATGTTGAAAATGCAAGAACAACTGAAGGAACAAGATACTGTGCAAGCGTAAACTGAGAGACTGGAGAGAAACTATTACCTGAAGCTGAAACGGAATCGGAAGGAAAAAGGTGAGGATACTTGGCCTTCATGGCTGCTTCTACTTACCAAGTAGCTCCCTCTATGCGCTGACTCCTCCACAAAAACCTTCACTGAAGCGACTTCTTTATTTCTCAACCTACGAACCTAACGGTCAAGAATCTCAACTGACAACTCTTCATAAGTGAGACTATGCTTCATCGCCACACTCTTTAATGGTACTATCGATGTCGGATCACCCACAAACTTCTTCAACAAGGAAATGTGAAGAATTAAAGGATCCCCTGCTAGTTCTGCTGGGAACTCTAACTCATAAGCCACATTACCAACCCTTTTTAGCATTCTGTAAAAACCTACATATCTAGGACTGAGCTTCCCTTTCTTTCCAAATCTCATCACCCCCTTCATAGGTGTCACCTTCAGGAAAACCCAATCATCGATTTCAAACTCTAAGTCCCTTCTCCTTACATTTGCATAGGATTTCTGACGACTCTAGGCTGTCTTTAGTCTATCTCTTATGAGTTGAACTTTCTCCATAGCCTCATGAACTGAATCTGGCACTATCAAGGCTGCTTCACCTACTTCTAACCAACCAATCGGGGACCTGCATCTACGCCCATATAGTCCCTCATAAGGTGCCATCTGAAAATTCGAATGGAAGCTATTATTATAGGCGAACTCTATGAGAGGTAGGCGATCATCCCAACTACCTTTGAAATCGATCACGCAACCTCTCAACATATCCTCTAAGGTTTTAATGGTACGCTCTGCCTGACCATCCGTCTGTGGATGAAATATTGTACAGAGATTTACCTGAGTACGAAGACCTTTCTGAAATGATTTCCAGAAATGAGAGGTAAACTAAGGATCTCTATCTGAGATGATAGACAAGGGAACCCCATGAAACCTGACTATCTTATGGATGTAGAGTTTGGTGTAGTCCTCTGCTGAGTCTGTAGTCTTGACAGCCAAGAAGTGAGCGGACTTAGTAACTCTGTCCACTATCACCCAAATGGAGTCATGCTTACTAGAAACTTATATCTAAATGAACTAAGTTCCAAGAACATGCAAATACTTTGAAAATGCTAGAACAACTGAAGGAACAGGATACTGTGCAAGACTAAACTGAGAGATTGGAGAGAAACTATTACCTGAAGATGAAACAGAATTGGAAGGAAAAAGGTGAGGATACTCGGCCTTCATGGCTGCTTTTGCTTCACAAGTAGCTCCCTCTACGGGCTGACTCCTCCACAAAAACCTTCACTGAAGCGACTTCTTTATTTCTCAACCTACGAACCTGACGGTCAAGAATCTCAACTGACACCTATTCATAAGTGAGACTATGCTTCATCACCACACTCTTTAATGGTACTATCGATGTCGGATCAACCACAAACTTCTTCAACAAGGAAATGTGAAGAATTGAAGGAACCCCTTCTAGTTCTGCTAGGAACTCTAACTCATAAGCCACATTACCAACCCTTTTCAGGATTCTGTAAGGACCTACATATCTAGGACTGAGCTTCCCTCTCTTTCCAAATCTCATCACCCCCTTCATAGGTGACACCTTCAGGAAAACCCAATCATCGATTTCAAAATCTAAGTCCCTTCTCCTTACATTTGCATAGGATTTTTGACGACTCTAGGCTGTCTTTAGTCTATCTCTGATGAGTTGAACTTTCTCCGTAGCCTCATGAACTGAATCTGGCACTATCAAGGCTGCTTCACCTACTTCTAACCAACCAATCGGGGACCTGCATCTAAGCCCATATAGTGCCTCATAAGGTGCCATCTGAAAATTGGAATGGAAGCTATTATTATAGGCGAACTCTATGAGAGGTAGGCGATCATCCCAACTACCTTTGAAATCGAT
Source organism: Solanum etuberosum (assembly GCA_029582245.1). Taxonomy (NCBI): domain Eukaryota; kingdom Viridiplantae; phylum Streptophyta; class Magnoliopsida; order Solanales; family Solanaceae; genus Solanum; species Solanum etuberosum. Next base: position 15,580 of record JAJONR010001635.1, on the reverse strand, counting down.
CACGCAACCTCTCAACATGTCCTCTAATGTCTTAATGGTATGCTCTGCCTGACTATTCTTCTGTGGATGAAATGTTGTACAGAGATTTACTTGAGTACGAAGACCTTTCTGAAACAATTTCCAGAAATGAGAGGTAAACTAAGGATCTCTATCTGAGATGATAGACAAGGGAACCCCATGCAACCTGACTATCTCATGGATGTAGAGTTTGGTGTAGTCCTCTGCTGAGTCTGTAGTCTTGACAGCCAAGAAGTGAGGGGACTTAGTAACTCTGTCCACTATCACCCGAATGGAGTCATTATGTCTGCCATTACGAGGTAAACCCGTAATGAAGTCCATGTTTATAACTTCCCACTTCCATGTAGGAATTTTAATATCCTTAGTCATACCTCCTTATTTCTGATGTTCTACCTTAAACTGTTGACAATTAGGACACTTAGCCAAGAAGTCTGCTATGTCCCTCTTCATGTCGTTCCACCAAAAGACTTCCCGTAGATCACGGTACATCTTAGTGGCACCTGGATGAATGGAAAACTTGGAGTTATGAGCTTCTGTAAGGATTTGCTGCCTCACCTCATCCACCTTAGGAACACATAAGCGACACTGGTGTACTTCTGTTGATGCACTGCACCTTTCAACTGAAGTAATATATGATCACTATGCTGTTTTTCCTTAACCTCCGCTACCAATGAAGATTCTGATCCATTCTAAACTATCACCCCACTATATGATGTGTTCGTAAGGCAAACTCCTAAGAGGGCAAACTGGTGAACATCTTTGGCTAGCTCTTTCCTTTCATCCTCAACATGTGCTACACTACCCATAGACAGCCTGCTGAGAGCATCAGCCACTATATTGGCCTTATCCGGATGGTAAAGCATATTCATGTCATAGTTTTTGAGGAATTCAAGCCATCTCCTCTAACAAAAATTCAACGCTTTCTGGGTGGACACATACTGGAGGCTCTTATGATCTATGAACACATCAACATGAACTCTATATAGGTAGTGTCTCCAAATCTTTAGGGAAAATACTACGGCTGCAAGCTCGATATCATGAGTTGGGTAGTTCTTCTCATGGACCTTGAGCTGTCTAAAAGCATAAGCTATGATTACCTCGCTGCATCAACACACAAAATAGGACGACCTTGGATGCATCACAATAAATCACATACCCGTTAGAACCATCTGTTAGAGTCAAGATAAGAGTTGTAGTCAACCTAGTCTTCAGTTCTGAGAAGCTTTTCTCACACTCATCTGACCACTGAAATTTTACCTTCTTCTGAGTCAACTTGGTCAATGGGGAAGCTATGGATGAAAATCCTTCAACAAATCTCCTTTAATAATCGGCCAAACCCAGGAAACTTCAGATATTTGTTGGAGAGGTGGGTCTAGGCCATTGTTTCATTGCCTCAATTTTCTGAGAATCCACTCGGATCCCTTCGCTAGATACCACAAGACCAAGGAAAGCGACCGACTATAACCAGAATTCATATTTGCTAATCTTAGCGAATAACTGGCGATCTTTGAGAGTTTGCAAAACAACTCTCAGATGAGTCACATGCTCCTCCTCACTCTGAGAATAAATAAGGATATCATCAATAAAGATGATAACGAACAAGTCCAAATACTGTTTGAACACCCTGCACATTAAGTCCATGAAAACCACAGGAGCATTTGTTAGTCCAAAAGACATAACTACAAATTCATAATGACCATACCGAGTTCTGAAGGCTGTATTTGGAATGTCACTATCTCTGACTCTGAGCTGATGATAGCCGAATCTGAGGTCTATCTTAGAAAAGCAACTAGCACCCTAAAGTTGGCCAAAAAAAGTCATCAATCCTGGGGATGGGATACTTATTCTTGATGGTGACTTTGTTCAACTGACGATAGTTGATGCACATTCTGAGAAAACCATCTTACTTTTTCACGAACAACACTGGAGCACCACATGGAGAGATACTAGGTCTGATGAAGCCCTTATCTAGAAGGTCTTTCAACTGCTCTTTCAATTCCTTAAGCTCGGCTGGAGTCATTCTGTAAGGAGGAATCGAAATGAGCTGGGTATCTGGAAGGAGATACATTCCGAAGTTGATTTCCCTTTTGGGAGGAACTCCAAGAAGATCTTCTGGGAACACTTCTAGAAACTCATTTACTACAGGAACTAACTCAAGAGTTGGGTCAGTCCACGGTCCGTCGTCACTGGTCCGTCGATGGTGGACTGGCAGTTATGTTTAGGGTCAGTTGGGTCTTTTCCTAATTATTTTATCTCTATACTACGTCATTATACCCTTCACTAAGACCCCAATATAAGTGATTTCAACCCCCAAATTAGTTCATTCTCTTCAAATTCACCAAAAAGAAGAACTCTCAAATATTTCTCTCTCTAGAAAGCTTGAAGAAAAAGGATTCAAACTAGGGTTTCAAGGCAAGTCTCAATTCCTCCATTGAAGATACGCAATTGGCTTCAAGGTATGATAGTTTTTATCCATGGAGTTCCAAAACTCTCCTATTTTCAAAGTTAGAATTCCTCAACGGAGTTGGGGTTTTCTTCAATTTTCATGGGTTCTCTTGATTATTGATTTAAATAATTTAATTATGATCTCTTATGCATGAATTGAGGAAGTACTATGATTTTATGATGATTCCCCTATGAACCGATGTAATCCTCATGCTTTTCAAGTTATGATCATATGATGTGGGATTTTGATTATGAAGGAAGAGTTTTATAAAATCAAACATGTATTGATAGAATTACATGAATTTAAGATGAAATCCATATCTAACCCATGTTTTTTAAATGTTGATGATTGATAGTGGGTTTTAAACCTTAAAAGGTAAATTATGGAATTATGCATGTCTTTATGAAATCTATGCCAATGTTTTAAGGATGCTTTGAGAGTAAAGTATCAATGATGATTTTGATGTTGTGTTGTTGAATTGATTTTTCTCATATACACATGAAAGCATGATTGTGAAAGGTTTTCTCACATAATGAGGATTCTAAGGTTGAAGGGTATTCTCACCTAATTGAATCAAATATTAAGAGCTATCCTAATGATATAGCTTGGATTGACTATTGAATGATACCTTTCCATGTATAATGACTTAGGTTGGATTTGCAAGATGACGTTCCCTTCCATGGATAATAAGAACAAATAAGAAATGACTATTCCGTGGGATTTATGCTTAGCACCGAGAGGATATTGAGATGGAGGCTCTCCCGTTAGTAGAGGTCGGTTTTCTAGAAGCAATCTCCTTGTCCCTTACCTATGTGCCCCCATTGGATTATTGTCTAGATAGACATTAGCTAGTGGATCCACCCAAGCTAGAAGTTAATGGTCCTTACCTTGGCAAGTAGGACAACCCTTTTCGGTGTGGGAGACATCTGGGGATCATGTTATAGCTCACATGGTCTCTGTGTCGGTTAAAGCTAATTCCCACAATAACAATGAACTAAGGTTACTTCAAGAAGTATCGCACATGTGTTCAAAGGCTTTAAAGATGTTAGCTTGGATTGACCATGTTTTATGACTTATGTTTTCTAACCGTTTTATATCATGTTTTAGCTTGGTCAATTCCATGTCATGAAATGTCCTCTTTTAGCATGATTTTAATATTTTATGCATAGCTATCATACTTGGTACATTGTTTTGTACTAACGCATACTCTTGCCTATATTTCCCCAAATGTAGGGTCCGACAGTCAGGTTTCTCAGTCTCGTGGCTATTGGTTGATTACGAGGTTCCCGAGCTTTGGTGAGTCCTCATGCTTCGAGGGCGGAGTTTTATTTTTTCAGTTTTCTTTCATATTTTCAGTTTTGGACATGATGTATGGGATAGACCCAATTTCTTTCTATTGTACTAGATGGCCAATTAGACAAGTGTTTTAGACTTCCTCTTTAATTTTATAAAATTTGGACTTGAAATGTTGTTTTTACTTCCTTTGTTCTATTTTTATGTTATGAATGCTAAGTGGCTTGTATGGGGTCTCTTGGGGTCCTATACGCCATGTTACATCTAGGGTGTACCCCTGGGTCGTGACAACAACGGCCCGTGAAGCCCCACACGGACCGTAAAGTCATCCGTAAAGGGTTTTTCCTTAGACTTAGAGTTTAGGGTCAACTTCAAACGATCATATCTTTTAGATCAAAACGAATTAGGTGGCCCATGAGCTATCAAATTAAAGGTCTCTGAGTCCTCTTTCCAACGCCACCAAATTTGCCAAATTTCCATTTTGGAGTAAAATGTTATGCTCGAAATAGTGAAGCACTGTCTGGCTGAATTTCATCACGACCCGTTTGACAGGCCATGGTGATGACGACGACCCGTTTTGGCCTCCATGTTGCCAATCAGAAATTTCCAGTCAGGGACTTTTGGGTATTTTCCCCTGATTGTTTTAACTCAATACTAATTCATTTTTCCTTCTACCCAAAGCCATATATCATGATTCTAAACCCCCAACTCACCCAAACTAAATTCATTCTCTTAAATTTCCAAAAGTTGATCAAGCTCTTCCTCTCCAAATATTTCTCTCTCTAGAAATTGAAGAAGAACACTAGGGTTTCAACATCAAGCCTCCAAATCCTCCATTGCTTTCAAGCTTTTGGCATCAAGGTATGATAGTTTTCATCCATGTATTCCTTCCATTCATGGAGTTCCCAAATTCTCCTATTTTCAAAGTTAGAAATCCCCAATTGAGTTAGAGTTTTCTTCAATGGCCATGGGTTCTCTTCAATGTTGATTTAATTGATTGAATTATGATCTCTTACGCATGAATTGATGAAATACTATGGTTTTTATGATGATCTCCCATAAACCCATGTAAATACCATATTTTCCAATTATTATAAAATAATGTGGGTTTGGATTATGAAAGAAGATTTTTATGAAATCAAGCATGAATTGATAGAATTATATGATTTTATGATTAATTTCTATGAGCACATATCTAACCCATGATTTATAGATGTTGATGTATGAAAATGGGTTTGGAACCATGAAAGGTGAATTATAAAAGTTAGCATGTTCTTATAAGAATTATGTATAAGATTTAAGGATGCTTTGAGAGTGAAGTATCAATTATTATTATGTTGTTGTTGTTGTTTTGTTGAAAGGATTTTCTCACCTAAAATGAACCAATGCTAAGAAGCTAATCTAATGATGAAGCAAGAAGTGATTACCCATGCTCTCTAATTGAATGACAAGAGGCGATTACCCATGTCAAATGATGTAAGGAAAAGAGACGATTACCCATGTCACATGATGTAAGGACAAGAGGGGATTTACCATGTCCCTTCAAGGACAAGAGGCGATTACCCATGTTCCTTTATGAGCTATGATGAAAAGATCAAGGATGGTCAAAGGTTTTCTCACGCATGGTCTAAGGAGCTATCCTATGATAAGACAAGGGGCGACTGTCATTTCTCTTAAAGATAACATAAGTCAAGATATAATAACTACTCTATGGGAATTATGCTTAGCACCGAGAGGATATTGAGATGGAAGAACTTCAGTGTTGAGGTCGGGTTTTCTAGAAGCAATCTCCTTATCCCTTACCTATGTGCCCCCATAGGATGATGGTCTAGATAGACATTTGCTAGTGGATCCACTTTAGCTCAGATTAATAGTTCTACCTTGGCAAGTAGGCCAACCCTTTCCGGTGTGGGTGACACCAGGGGATCATGTTATAGCTCATATAATCTTTATGTCGGTCTCACATGATCTTTATGTCGGTTAAGGCTCATTCCCACAATAATAATGAACTAAGGTTACTTCAAGAAGTATCTCACATGTGTTCAAAGACGGGTTTACTTGCATTGATCATGGTTTTATGACTTATGGTTTCTAGCTCTGAAAATACATGTTTTAGCTTGATCATTGCATACTGATGAAAATTTCCCTTTTTAGCATGATTTAAATGTTTTATGCATGGCTATCAGACTTGGTACATTGTTTTGTACTATCACATACTCTTGCCTACATTTCCCCAAATGTAGGGTCCGACAACAATGGTTCTCAGTTTCGTGGCTAGAGGTTGACTAGAGAGATTTCGAGCTTTGGTGAGGCCTCATGTTTCGAGGACCAAGCCTTTACTTCATTTATTTCTTTATAATTCAGTGTTGAACTTGATGTACGGGTTACGTCCCAATTTCTTCTTATCTACTAGATGGCTTTGTGAAAGTGTTTAGACTTCCGCTTTGCTTTTGTAAAATTTTGGACTTGAAATGTTGTTTCTTATCTCTTTTGCTTCTATTTCTTTTGTTATGAATGTTAAGTGGCTTGTATGGAGCCTCTCGGGGTCCTCTACGCCATGTTTTATCTAGGGTGTACCCCTCGGTCGTGACAGGCACCCCCTCAAATCAGGCTGATATGTTCCCGATTCAGATGCATCATGAGCTTGATGCTCTGAAGGGGTTGTTAGCACCATTGATATGTGACATTTCTCCACTTTGGATGCCTAACAGTGCGAGAATTGAGATAAAAGATATAAATATAGGTCCTCGGTATTTGTTCGGGTTCATAAGCAGTAACATCATGCCTTCCAATAATTAATTCATCCTCTAGCATCCCAAGGAAATGTTAGTAGGAACTATCATTGATAAAAAGCAGATCAATGTGAGGTCCATTGTTGTCAAGAAGATATTACTGATGGCCAACCAAGAGCACACCTCACTGCCTTTCCCAGTTTTGATCACACGACTCTGTGAGGAGGCTGGATTTCCCTTTTGAGGGTAAAATTGATGTATGGATCACCCCAGTGTCCTCCAATTATATATGGAGGATTAAGGCTTATTACTTATGGCACAATGCGGCTTAGCTGAAGCAGCCACCACCAGACACCACACTAGTTGTTGATGCCGCTATTGTAGCTTCTGAAGCCACCACATCCACTCCTGCTATGGAGCAGTCAGGTATACCTTTATCTCCTTCAATTCCCTCCACTTTCACTATTGCTTCTGCTTCACCTGCTCTTGCTTCTACTTCCCGTTCCCGCTTCACCTAGGCCATGATCTACCAAATGGGTAGTCTTTCCCGGTCAGTGGATGTTAGGGATGCGAGGGTTGAGAAGGACATGTCCTGATTGATTGATAGAGTGATTGAGCGGGATATTGCTCCATTAATGTCACGACACAAGCCTACACCCTGGATGTGGCCGGCACTCGAGAACCATTGATGGTCCCAAGCGATCCCTAATCTTGGCTGACTATGAGTGGAAGACTAACTCATGCATACATAAGCATCAAACCAAAAGAAATACTAAATCAATAGTGTAATAAATCTCAAAACACTCTGAATATAATGAGTATCAAACATAAGCTTTAAAGAAATCCTATGAAACTTAAAGACTCTCAAAAACTGTCTATCTATGAAACCTCTACTATATATTGATGAGTGTTGGGACAAGACCCACGACTACTCAAAATACTACTAATACTAACAACTCATAACATTGGAGTCCTCAAGAAGCAAAGAGACCTTACTCGAAAGCTGAGAAGCGGATGAAGTGATCTTAACAAACTCTTGTTGAGTATCCTAAGAACTTGTATCTTCATCATTAAAAGATGTAGGTTTAATGACATTAGTACATTGAATGTACGAGAATGTAATATAGATGAATAACAAATAGCTAAATGAAAGGAATGTAATAGATATATAGATATATACTCAACTGAATGTAAAGAAATAAAAAAGTGAAATCATTAAAGCTTTTAAAATATAATTACTCGTCTATGAACTCAAAATATTATTTTGATATAATAAAGAAATACTTTTAACTCTATTTGGGAGATTCTCTGACCAACAACCATCACTATGAGCTACGTGATGATACAACATCTCGCCCACGCTACCAGAACTGTCATATACCGTGCCAGGTTATAGAACCTCTCAATTAAGTGGATCCACAAAACAATAAGAATTCATCTAAACAGTATGATCATGTACCCATGTTGGCAACACATGGTCTATGAGGATTTTGAGTTGTCTGAACTCATCCCAATATCGGTGCTCAATACTACTCTCTATAATATATATATTCATGTTCAAAGTATCCTCTTAAAATAGGTAATTGCTCTGAAATAACTCTAAACTCATTGATCATTTAGAAAACAATGTTTCTCTTTGCTCAATGTAAATATATTTTCTCTCTTCATGTAACAATGAAACATTTGGGGAAATACTTAGTTCCCTTATACTCTTGCTCAAATCTTGGTTAAAACTCTTTCTCAAACTCCTTGTTAGTTTCTCAAAAACTCAGTTTAAAAGAAAAATGTTGACTTTAAAAGATTTTCAAAACTTATAACTCAAAATAGCATTCATTCTGAAATATCGACATGAACAACTCAACTCATGGTTCTCAATAACAATATTGAAAAACTCAATACTTGGAACTCAAGAACTCCGAACCCAATGATACTTCTCATCTCAAGAATACTCAATTAATAGGGTTCATGCTGAATTATAGATCTGAATGAATCAACTCAAGAATCTCAATGCATAACATATAGCAACTCAACAATTAGGAATATAACTCAAAACTCAACAACAAGCTCATCTCAAAAATTCTCAAAACTAAGGGTATAACCCTAGATTAAACTTTTACTGACTGATTGAGATGTAGGGTGTGAGGACGAGCTCAGTCCATCACTATGAATATCCATAAATACCTGGAAGACAAAGGTTCTTGTAGAAAAGAACTTGATTAGAAGCCTTGAAACCCTAGCTAAAAGGAGAACAATCAAGAAAACGTTTATTGAGATTCTTCAATTAGTTTCTTGAAAGCTCTATGGTTAAGAATTAGGATTCTCATTAATGATTCATAATTGTATGAAGAAATTTGAGTTTGAAAGAATGAAATTCCTTGGGAAGGACTTAACTTGAAGAAGAATCTTGAATGGACGTCCTATGCTTTGATTTTTCCTTAGGGTTATGCCTTAGGGTATGAGAGAGAAGAGAATGAGGGATTAAGAGATGAAAGTCTGATTGTTTTGGGCATTTAATTAGTCAAGAAATTCGTTTAGGCTTTTCTTAGAGGTAAAAAGACAAAAAATTACCCTTTTAAATATTTTTCCATCGACTAATTCGTCACTGTATCAGTTACTAAAATGGTCATAAACGTTTACTCAAAATTCAGATTGTTTTGAAATTGATTGCGTTGGAAAGAAGATTAAAATATCTTTCACTTGATAGGTTACGGGCCACGTAAGTCTTTAAATTCTAGGAGATATGATCATTTGAAGTTGACCCAAGTAGAATCTTACATCAAAACTTAATCGGTATGGAAGCTTTCCACTCAGCTTTGTGCTAGGGATTATATTGACCTTAGTTTATATCCAAATTCATTCCCACACTAAAGAATTGAACTTTACACGTATGGGCAGTTTAAGGATCACCCAGTACGATCTTATTCACAAATGAGGAATTGTTTGAGTCTTAACTTAGAAATTTTTGGGGTGTTACAGTATCCCCCCTTGGGATCATTCATCCTCGAATGAAGGCTGGACCGACAATGGAAAGGAAAGGTGTTACTCTTACTATCTTTCTGGCTTCTGAACTTTCCTACTAACATAGGCGGAACCGATTCATACTAAGATTTTGGAACTGTCTATAGCACATAAGTCAATGATGATATTGTTTTTAACATAGTCACGCTCTATCTGAAGTTATCTAACATGAATAAAAGGAATCTGAGAATGAAGTAAAAATTAGACTATTATGCCTTAAGTAATACAACTGCTAGCTTTCAAGCATAGAAACACCTCTAAACCATGCCCTTTTTATATGAACACTGCACCTCATTAACTGCAACTTAAAACTCCTACCAGGCTTTATGACAACTCTTACCAAGGTCTAAGTTAAAATGTCTGCTCTTACTGTGTTCAAGCCCAATCTCTAAATCACCAGATGCTAAACACGATATGTTTATACTTATCTAAACCACAAGATTCAAGTTCTATACCTATATACGAAATCTCATTCCAAGAATACTTGTCCTTATAGCTTCCTTCAACAAATCTTGAGCAGATATGAAGAAACACCTAATGCATCATTCATTTGTCCACATGTTAACAATATAATATTCAAGCTTAGTACTGTAATCACTCCATGGACTCCTACTTATCAATCCTTCTAAGAATTTCTCATTCTCTGATCATCTCTACCAACTGAAATTTCACACATTACAACCGGGAATGAACTAATTTCTCTCATTTAACTATTATTCATAGTAAATCACCATCTTATTCCTCCTCGACATTATAACTTTAGATGGAATAAGAAGACCACCACTACAACAATAAAAACATTAGCCCTCTCCTTTTATCATTACTCAACTACTATTGACAACATCGCTATCAAAATTGAAAAGGATAACAGAAAGATCTTAGGGTGAAATATTATAAGTATGATTCATTCAAGATATCTGATATAAGAATATGCATGATATAAAATTATGCTTCTAGCCATTGAGAGTAATTAATAAATTCACAAAACTTAGAATACTATGAGATACGAGTGCTTATATGAATTGGTTTGGATCATAAGGTTGAAATCCATAACTTTATGGAGTAAGATTGAGATCAATTGGCTAAAGTCTTTGCCCCTCATTATGTGAACTGAGAATAGTTGTAAATATTTCTCAAGTGTATGAGCATAGGTCATAGACACAATTCTAATATTAGAAACATCAACAAGATGTTGTAATGACTGAACTTTGTGGAATACGCTAGAGTATGAATGGATTGATATAACACTATTACTCTTTCTGAACACATCACTATCTGATTCGTAACAATTGACTTGGTTTCTTATCTTATCATCTCCCCCTTAGGTATGAAGCTGATACTTTTAAACTATGGATCTATTCCATCATATCTAAATTAGCCTATATTTCTTTTTCTTACTCAGAAGATACTAATCTTATGAATACTGAACTATCCATAAGTAGGTACTAAAATTTCTTCTAAGACCTCTTTCTGAGATGCTTCTTTTAACCTCTTCTCATTGTCTTATAAGGTCACTTCATCTAACTCTTAAGCAAAAATAATGCTTACATCAGCCCATTCAATATTAACAACTTATTTATACTATCTAGGCACACATAAAAAATCATTAACTTAATTGGAACCTCGTCCGACTACATACGATCTCGGGTATACCCTTTAATACTCTTGCTAATCTAATTACTTAGCCTCACTTCATTGCTCTCATCTGAGAGTCATAATACCACACTTGTACCACTCACATTTATAGAAAAGTATAATCTTAATTCCTCACCTAATTTATGTCAAACCTACTAGATCAGATCTTAAAACTAACATCATCACCCTCGTGTTGCCCTCCTTTTTTTTCACGACACTCATCTCAAATTCAAACTTCTTGTCTAGTACTAAACATGGGTAGAAACCACTCCTCATATACTACACTAACTTACAACTAGTAGATAGAATCAATAAAACACTAGATCCCTAAAACCTCATGGAAAATTAGTCAATTTTTGCCTCATACTCTATCTAATTACAACCTATCAACATATTCTCTTTCATAACCTAAGTACTATTTACCAACTCACTATACATCATTCCCTAATTAATTCTATAACCCTCTGAATACCGTGAAGCTCTGACTTCAAAAATCATAAGCCTAGACTAGATCTATTACCTCATGAAAACTATGTTCTTCTATTCAACAACTTTACTTGGTCTTCACTAACACAATAACACATCGACATAAACTCATTTCTGGTTAAAGTATACTTTAACTCATCCTAACCTGTAACTATTCCTTTATCTTCTATCATGAAATCCACACAATATTATTAATCCTTAGCCTCCACCTAAAGGAAAACTACTCATAAATGACTAATTGGGCACTTGACTTCAACAACATAAATTACTTCATCACTATCTCTCTTCCTTAGATTACTATACCTGTAAATGCATTCTTCTAACTCTGGGAACTTCTATTACCAGTTGCTCATAACATCATAACTCATACTATCTTTCAGGTGAAAATTACTACTCAAGAAATCTAGAACACAGTCCTCTCATAAGGGTCTCATCTGAATAAATTTTAGAGAAGAGAGTCTAGGAGTACATCTCGCTTTTAGCTTGAACGCATGATTCATATAGATGAGAGTGCATTATCTCGACTCTAAACACTGAATCTTACTCATGGGTTTATCTCAAGCCCCTCTGCAGTCTCGTGACTTTCTAAATACTTTACCAGAGAGTAACTTATCGATAAGGATCTCGTCTTTGCTATTTCGACCACCATAAGTATGAGGGGTATTTGAATGAATTTGAGAAACGCACAAGTATGAATAAGTTCCTTATTAAATAGTTCTATTACACAATTTAGAGTATGAAATAAGGGAAATTTTTCTTAAATGTGTCTAGTCCCTCATTGAAAAAGTAGGGCCCTCACAACAATAAATAAGATCCTACTGACATGGATTCATAGACACCCTAGGACACTTGATCTTTCTGCTCTGATACAAAGTTTGTCATAACTCGAGTTTACACCCTACTCATGGCCGACACTCGAGAACCATTGCTGGCCCCCAAGAAAACTCTCATCTAGGCTGACTATGAGTGGAAGACTAACTAATGCATACATAAGCATCAAACTAAAAGAAATGCTAAATCAACAATGTAATAAATCTCAAAACTCTCTGAATATACTTATTATTTAACATAAGTTTTAAAGAAAACCTATGAAACTGAAAGACACACAAAAATTGTTAATTTATGAAGCCTCTACTATATATAAATGAGTGTCGGGACAAGACCCAGAACTACTTAAAATGCTACTAATACTAAAAACTCATAACACTGGAGTCCTCTGCAAGGAAGGAGATCTCACTCGAAAGCTGACGAGAGGATGAAGTGATCTCAAAAGACTCTTGTTGAGGATCCTAATAACCTGTATCTGCACCAGTAAAAGATGTAGGATGAATGACATCAGTACATTGAATGTACGAGTATGTAATTTAGCTGAATAACAAATAACTGAATGAAAAGGCTGCAATAAATATATATATATACTCAACTGAATGTAAGGAGATAAAAAACTGAAATCATTAAAACTTTTAAAAAAATACTTACTAATCTCTGAACTCAACATATTAAGTGATATGATAAAAATACACTTTTAACTCTATTTGGGAGATTCTCTAACCGACAACTATAACTATGAGCTACTTGATGATACAGTGTCTCGCCCACGCAGCCAACATTGTCATATACTGTGCCGGGGTATGGAACCTCTCAACTAAGTGGATCCACTAAGCAATACAGATTCATCTCAAAAGTATGATCCCGTACCCATGTTGGCAAGACATGGTTTATGAGTATTTTAAGTTGTCCTATCTAATCCTCGTATCGGTGCTCAATAATAATCTCAATAAAATTTATATATATATATATATATATATATATACATGCTCAAATGTATAAAAACATACTCTTTCTCTTGTTTGAGATAATTGCTCAAACTATCCTCTTAAAAGAGGTAACTGCTCTAAAATAACTCTAAACTCATTGCTCATTTAGAAAATAAGATTTCTCTTTGCTCAATGTAAAATACTCTCTCTTCATGTAAATATAAAACATTTGGGGAATTACTTAGTTCCCTTATACTCTTGCTCAAATCTTGGTTAAAACTCTTTCTCAAACTCTTCTACACTTTCTCAAACACTCAGTTTAAAATAAAAAATGTTGACTTTAAAAGGTTCTCAAAATTTATAACTCAAAATAGGGTTCATGCTGAAATATAGAAATGAACTCAACTCAAGATCTCAATAACAATATAGAAAAACTCAATACTCAAAACTCAACGTACTACTCATCTCGAGAATACTCAATCAATAGGGCTCATGTTGAAATATAGACATGAACGAATTAACTATAGAATCTCAATGCATAACATATAGCAACTAAATCATTAGGAATAGAACTCAAAACTTAACAACAAGCTCATCCCAAGAATTCTCACAACTAAGGGCATAACCCTAGATTAAACTTTTACTGACTGAATTGAGATGTAGGGCATGAGGACGACCTTAGTCCATCACTATGAATAGCTTTAAATACCTGGAAGAAAAAGGCTCTTCAAAAATCTTAAACAAAAGAATTTGATTGGAAGCCTTGAAACCCTAGCTTAAATGAGAACAATTAGGAAAACCTTTCTTGAGATTCTTAAATTAGTTTCTTGAAAACTCTATGGAAAAGAATTAGGATTTTCATTAATGATTCATAATTTTATGAAGAAATTTGAGTTTGAAATAACGAAATTCCTTGAGAAGGATTTACCTTGAAGAAGAATCTTGAAAAAAGATTTGAACAGTCTTAAATGAAAGTCCTATTCTTTGATATTTCCTGAGGGTTTTTCCTTAGGGTTTGAGAGAGAATAGAATGAGGGATTAATAGATGAAAATTTGATTGTTTTGGGCCTCTAATTAGTCAAGAAATTCGTTTAGGGTTTTCTTAGAGGTAAAAAGACAAAAATGACCGTTTTAAATATTTTTCATGTTGGCTTATTAGTCATTGCACTATATCAGGTTACTAAAATGGTCATAATTTTTCACTTAAAACTCAAATTGTTGTTAAGTTTGTGGCGTTAGAAAGAAGATTCAAATACCTTTAATTTGATAGGTTATGTGCCACGTAACTCTTAAAATTCTAAGAGATGTAGTCATTTTAAGTTGACCTAAGTAGAATCTTATATCAAAACTTAATTGATATGGAAGCTTTTAACTCAAATTTGTGCTAGAGATTCTAGTGACCTTAATTCATATCTAAATTCATTCCCACACTATAGAATTAACCTTTACAAATATGGGCTACTTAAGTCACCTGCTACGATCTTATTCACAAATGAAGAATGGTTGGAGTCTTAAGTGAGAAATTTTCAGAATTTTAAAATATCTCCCCCTTAAGATAATTCTTCCCTTAATGACGGCTAGACTGAGAATGAAAAGGAAATGAGTTACTCTTACTATCTTTCTAACTTCTGAACTTGCCTACTAACATAGGCAGAACTGATTCGCACTAAGTGTTTGGAACTATCTATAGCACATAAGTCAAGAATGATATTGTTATGAACATAGTCGCGCTTTATCTGAAGTTATCTAACATGAATCAAAATTTGGCATGAAGTAAGAATAAGACTATTATGCCTTAAGCAGTACAACTGCTAGCTTTCAAGCCTAGCAACACCTCTAAACTGTGCCCTTCTATAAGAACACCGCACCTCATAGCTGCAACTCATAACTCCTATAGGTATTTATGACTACTCTTACCAAGATCTAAGTCAAAATGTCTGTTCTTACAGTGTTCAAGCCCAATCTCTAAATCACAAGATGCTAAACATGAGATGTTTATACTTATCTAAATCATAAGATTCAGGTTCTATACCACTATACAGAATCTCATCCAAAGAATACCTCTCCTTATAGTTGCCTTCAACCAACCTTGAGCCCATATCAAGAAACAACTAATGCATCATGCATTTGTTCACATGTCAACAATACAACATTCAAGTCTAGTACTATAACCACTCCATGGACTCCTACTAACC
>JAJONR010001634.1:0-82337 GCA_029582245.1 Solanum etuberosum | reverse complement strand
CCCCTTCGTATATTAGGAGTTTCTTGGGTTTATCCGGTTATTATAGAAGGTTTGTTGAAGGATTCTCTTCTATTGCCTCTCTTTTGACGGCATTGACTTAAAAAAATGTTAAGTTCATATGGTCAGAAGCATGTGAAAAGAGTTTTCAAGAGTTGAAGGATAGACTTACTTCCGCTCCGGTGTTGACTTTACCGGAAGGGACATATGGCTTGTGGCTTATTGTGATGCCTCGAGAATTGGGTTAGGGTGTGTCCTTATGCAAAATGGGAAAGTAATTGCCTATGCTTCATGAAAACTCAAGATTCATGAAAAGAATTATCCTACCCATGACCTCGAATTAGCGGTTGTTATGTTTTCTCTCAAGATTTAGAGGCGCTACTTGTATGGTGTCCATGTGGATGTTTTTACCGACCACAAGAGTTTGCAATATGTGTTTAAACAGAAAGATTTGAATCTTCGCTAAAGGAGGTGGCTAGAATTATCGAAGGACTATGACATGAGTGTTCTCTATCACCCCGGTAAGGTGAATATGGTGGCGGATGCTCTATAGGATATGGCTTCTTGAAACGCTTATACTAGCAGAAATGCGGGAGATAAGGTGGGACGAGAAGCTCCTCCTCAAGCTCCTCAAGTTCCGGTCGATCCTTTGGCTGAGAAAGTGACTAATGCTGAGTTTAGGGATGCTTTTCTAGTTTTAGTTCAAGCCATAACGGCCCAAGCCAATAGGGAGGTTGTATCTCCCGTGAACCCAAATAAGGGTAGCGGCATCTAGAGTGGGGGGACTTCACTAGAATGAATCCTCCAGAGTTTCATGGTTCTAAAGTTGAAGAAGATCCTCAAGAATTCATTGATGAGGTCTACAAGGTGTTGATGATCATGGAAGTAACGCTGGTGGAAAAAGGTGAAATTCGCCGCTTATCAAGTTAAGGGTGTTTCTCATTTATGGTTCAACCAATGGAAAGAAGGGAGAGCAGAAAATGTGAGTCCTCTTGATTGGGGAAAATTTAAATTTGTTTTCCTTGATAGGTTCTTTCCCCAGATATGAGGGAGGCAAAGGTACTTGAGTTCATCAACCTTTGTCAAGGAAATATGAGTGTGAAGGAGTATGCTTTTAAGTTCACACAACTATCTCAATATGCTCCCACCATGGTTGCCAATCCTAGGGAAAGGATGAGTAAATTTGTTTCGACTGTTTCTAAAATGGTGGTTAAAAAATGTCGTTCCGTCATGCTCATTAATGACATGGACATATCTCATCGTATGGTTCATGATCAACAAATCGAAGCGGAAAAACTAAAGGAAAGGACTAGGGAGCCAAAGAGGGATAAAATCGGTGATGGTAACTTCTCACATTCAAGGTCCGATGGACATGGTCATCCTAAATTTAGACAAAGGTTTTCTGGTCAAGGTTCCTCCAATGCTCCGTCTAAGTTCAACAAAGATAGGGTGTCTAACCCTAAGCCTCAAGGAGGTGATGGTAGTGGATTCTCATTGTCCACTTGTGCTAAGTGTGGAAGGAAGAATGAGGGTAAATGTCTAGCCGGTCTAATGCTTGTTTTGGTTTTGGTAAGATGGATCACAAGATAAGGGATTTCCCCTACGTTTCTCGGAATGAAGGAGATAATCATTGAAAGGCTCAACCAAATCCTTCATCCGGTCCTAGTTGAAGTCAAAATCAAAACATATTCTATGCACTTCAGACCCGTGGTGAACAAGAGACTTCTCCCGATATGGTTACCAGTATGTTGAAAGTCTTCCAACTTGATGTTTATGCTTTACTTGATCCCTGTGCTACCTTGTCTTTTGTGACGTCATACGTGGCAATGAGGTTTGATATTCTTCCGGACGTATTGTTAGATCATTTTTTCTGTCTCTACACCTGTTGGTGATTCTGTTGTGGCTAAGAGGGTCTATAGGAAGTTTCATGTCTCCTTGTCTCATAGAGTCACTCATGTTGATCTTGTAGAGCTTGATATATTAGATTTTTATGTTATTCTTGGTATGGATTGGTTGCATTCATGTTATGCCTCTATTGATCGTAGAACTGTGTAGTCAAGTTTCAGTTTCCGAATGAGCCTATCCTAGAGTGGAAAGGAGGAAATTTTATGCCTAAGGGTCAGTTTGTCTCTTGTCTTAAAGCTAGAAAGATGATTTCTAAGGGTTGCATTTACCATCTAGTTAGGGTGAGGGATATAGATTCCAAGACCCCTACTTTTAAGTCGATCCCCGTTGTGAATGAGTTTCCGGAAGTTATCCCAGGTGATCTACCCGGTATTCCTCCCGAGAGGGAAATAGACTTCGGTATTGACCTTCTCTGAGATACGCAGTCTATCTCTATTTCTCCTTATCATATGGCTCTGGCAGAACTTAAGGAACTAAAGGAGCAATTAAAAGATTTGTTGGATAAAGGTTTCATCCGACCAAGTATTTCTCCATCGGGTGCTCACGTTTTGTTCGTGAGAAAAAAAGATGGTTCACTCTGTATGTGTATTGACTATCGGCAATTGAAAAAGGTTACCGTGAAGAACAAATATCCTCTCCCAAGGATAGATAATTTGTTTGACCAACTTCAAGGGGCAAGTTACTTCTCAAAGATTGACCTTCGGTCGGGTTATCACCAATTGAGGGTGAAAGAAGATGACATTCCGAAGATGGCTTTTCGAACTCAATATGGTCATTATGAGTTGTTGGTGATGTCGTTTGGTTTGACTAATGCTCCGGCGACATTTATGGATTTGATGAATAGGGTGTTTAGACAATACCTTGACATGTTTGTGATTGTGTTCATTGATGACATATTGATCTATTCAAGGAGTGAAGACGAGCATACCGATCATTTGAGGATTGTGTTGCAAGTTCTCAAAGAACAACAACTCTTTGCAAAGTTTAGCAAATATGAGTTTTGGCTAAGGTCTGTGGCTTTTCTTGGTCATATTGTTTCTAGCAAGGGTATTGAGGTAGATCCTAAGAAGACGGATGCGGTCAAGAGATGTCCTAGACCTCTAACCCCTTCGTATATTAGGAGTTTCTTGGGTTTATCCGGTTATTATAGAAGGTTTGTTGAAGGATTCTCTTCTATTGCCTCTCTTTTGACGGCATTGACTCAAAAAAATGTTAAGTTCATATGGTCAGAAGCATGTGAAAAGAGTTTTCAAGAGTTGAAGGATAGACTTACTTCCGCTCCGGTGTTGACTTTACCGGAAGGGACATATGGCTTGTGGCTTATTGTGATGCCTCGAGAATTGGGTTAGGGTGTGTCCTTATGCAAAATGGGAAAGTAATTGCCTATGCTTCATGAAAACTCAAGATTCATGAAAAGAATTATCCTACCCATGACCTCGAATTAGCGGTTGTTATGTTTTCTCTCAAGATTTAGAGGCACTACTTGTATGGTGTCCATGTGGATGTTTTTACCGACCACAAGAGTTTGCAATATGTGTTTAATCAGAAAGATTTGAATCTTCGCCAAAGGAGGTGGCTTGAATTATTGAAGGACTATGACATGAGTGTTCTCTATCACCCCGGTAAGGTGAATATGGTGGCGGATGCTCTAAGTCGACTATCGATGGGCAGTGTTGCTCATATAGAGGATGATAAGAAAGAGTTGGTTCGAAATGTTCATAGATTCGCCCGATTGGATGTTCGACTAGCTGACTCTACCAAGGGTGGTGTCATGGTTCATAACGGTTCAGAATCATCCTTTGTGGCGGACGTAAAATCTAAACATGGTCTTAATCTGACTTTGGTTGAATTAAAAGAAGCGGTGCTTAAAAAGTCCGTTGAGGCTTTCTCCCAAGGGAGAGATGGTGTGCTTCGATATCAAGGTCGTTTGTGCGTTCCTAATGTTGATGACTTGAGAGAATAGATTTTATTAGAAGCCCATAATTCTCGATATTCTATTCACCCAGAAGCCACCAAGATGTAGTGTGACTTGCGGGAGATCTATTGGTGGAATTGGATTAAGAAGGATATTGCGGGATTTTCGGCTAAGTATCTTAACTGCCAACAAGTGAAAGTCGGAATCAAAATCCGGGAGGTTTGTCTCAAGATATTAGCATTCCTACTTGGAAGTGGGAAGCTATGAATATAGACTTAATTGTTGGTTTACCACGCACCCAGCGACAACATGACTCGATTTGGGTTATTATAGAATGAATGATGAAATCAACCCATTTCATCCCCATCAAGGTGTCTTATTTGGAAGAGGACTATGCTAAGTTGTATTTGAGGGAGATGGTGAGGTTGCATGGAGTGCCTTCATCCATTATCTCCGATCTTGGTACCCAATTCACCTCTCAGTTTTGGAAATATTTCCAAAAGGGTCTTGATACTCGTGTTAAGCTTAGTACGACTTTTCATCCACAAATTGATGGGCAAGAGGAGCGTACAATCCAAACTTTGGAAGATATGTTGAGAGCATGTGTGATTGACTTCAACGGTAATTGGGATGATCACTTGCCTTTGATTGAGTTTGCTTAAAATAATAGCTATCACTCAAGTATCGGTATGGCTCCATTTGAGGCCCTTTATGGTAGGAGGTGTAGATCTCCTATAGGTTGGTTTGAGGTGGGTGAAGTCGCCTTAATAGGTCCCGAGTTGGTACATGAGGCTATGAAGAAAGTTCGACTTATTAGAGAAAGATTGAAAACGGCTCAAAGTCGACAAAAGTCCTATGCCGATGTGAGGAGAAGAGATCTTGAATTTGAGATAAATTATTGGGTCTACTTGAAAATCTCTCCCATGAAGGGTGTAATGAGGTTTGGTAAGAAAGAGAAGTTTAGTCCCCATTATGTGGGCCCATATCAGATTTTGAGGTGAATTGGTAAGGTTGCTTATGAACTTGAATTGACTAGTGATTTGGCATCGGTGCACCCAGTTTTCCATGTCTCCTTGTTGAAGAAATGTGTTAGAGATCCGACATCTATAGTTCCTTAAGAAGGTTTGAGAGTTAAGGAGAATCTTTCCTTTGTGGAAGTCCCGATTGAGATTCTAGACCAGCAAGTTAAGAAGTTGAGAAAAAAAGAAGTTGCTTCCATGAAAGTTCTTTGGAGGAATCAGTTAGTTAAGGGTGCTACTTGGGAGGCCGAGGCTGATATGATGTCCCGCTATCCTCACCTTTTTCCTTCCAATCCTACTCTAGCTTTAGGTATTTAGCTCCTCATGGTTTTTTCCTTGGGTGTCATGTGTCTTAAATGTTTCAATGATTTTCTTACTATGCATGATTCATGAAAAGCTTAAGTTTTGAGAAAATGAGTCAACTTGATTGATTTCTACATGTTTATGTGCATTTGAGTATGAGTTGCATATAGACTTCATGATTTGATGTTTGGGGACATGTTTTAGCTTGGAGTTAATGTTTACTCCTCGGATATGTGCATTGATGTAATTGCATGCATGATGGGCTGTTAGATTAAGTTTCTACCTTCCTTATGATGTCTTGAATCTCATTCGAGGACGAATGATCCCAAGGGGGAGATAATGTAACACCACGAATTCGAGAAAGGGCAAAAATTTCAGCTTTTAAAAAATTTGGTGCCAGTTCCTACGGTGCCATCCACGGCCCGTGGAATGACCCACGGACCGTAGGTCTGGTCCATGGATTGGCCAGTCAGTTTTCCAAAATGTCAAGTTCTCTGTAATTTTTCAACAGTTCACCAGGATGGTCCGTCGTTCAATGCATGAGTCGTAGGTAGGTCTCGTAGGTGAGTCTCAAACTTAGTGAGATTTTGAGGTCGGAAGTTGAGGACCAGGTTTGGGACCCACGGCCCGTCGATTGGACCACGGCCCATGGATGGGTCCCGTCGTTTAAGGTCCAAAAACTTCAGATTCTAAACCAATCGACGGAGGGACAGGACGGTCCATAGGTGGACCCACAGACCGTAGGTCCTCACCATCGATTGGGTCGGCAGTTTTTTTTTCCTAGGGGATTTTGGGTCTTTTCCTAATTATTCTAGCCTAATAATATGTAGTTTTTCCATTCACCAAAACCCCTATATAAGTATTTTAACCCCCAAATTTCCTCAATTGAAAATCATTCTCTCAAATTCCTAAAAGAAAAACAAGTCTTCCTCCCAAAATATTTCTCTCTCTAGAGAACTTGAAGAAAAAGAGTCCAAGCTAGGGTTTTCAAGTCAAGCCTCTTATTCCAGCATTGAAGGCAAGCTTTTGGCATTGAGGTATGATGGTTTTCATCCATGGAGCCCTTTCCTCCATGGAGTTCCCAACTTCTCCAATTTACAAAGATAGAATTCCTCAATTGAGTTAGGGTTTTCTTCTATGTTATGGGTTCTCTTAATTATTGATTTACTTGATTGATTTATGATCTCTTATGCATGAATTGAGTTAATCTCATGTTTTTATGATGATCCCCCATGAACCCATGAATTCTCATATTTTCCAAGTCATGATCATATGATGTGGGTTTTGGATTATGAAAGAAGAATTTATGAAATTATGCATGTTTTTATGAAGTTGATGTAAATATTTTAAGGATACTTTGAGAGTGGAGTATCAATGATGTTGTTGTTGTGTTGTTGAAAGGATTTGTCATAAACACATAAAAGCATGCATGTGAAAGGTTTTCTCACATAATAAGGGTTCTTAAGGTTAAAAGGCTTTCTCACCTAAAATGAACCAGTATTAAGGAGCTATTCTAATGTTGAGGCAAGAGGCGATTACCTATGCTCTCTAACTAAATGACAAGAGGTGATTGCCCATGTCACATGATGTAAGGACAAGAGGCGATTACCCATGTTCCTTTATAAGCTAAGATGAATATGAATAAGAACTGTTACATGGAATTTAAGCTTAGTACCGAGTAGACAAGTGGCGATTACCCATGTCTCATAAACTATGTGCCAACATAGGATTGTCTAGATAGACATTAGCTAGTGGATCCACATAAGCTAGAAGTTCATGGTCCTTACCTTGGCAAGTAGGACAATCATTTTCAGTGTGGGAGACACTGGATTCCATGTTGATAGCTCACGTGGTCTTATATGTCGGTTAGGGCTACTTCCCGCAAGCAAGTTATGATGTAACAAGATTACTTCAAGAAATTATCTGACATGTTTAAAATGATGACTATGTGCATTGACAATGTTTTTATGACTCATGTTTTCTAACCACTTTATCTCATGTTTTAACTTGGTCATTGGATGTTTATGAAAATGTTTGTTTCTAGCATGTTTTCAAATGTTATTGCATGGCTATCATACTTGGTACATAATTTGTACTAACGCATACTCTTGCCTACATTTCCCCAAATGTAGGGTGTGATAGTCAGGTTCCCAGTTTCGTGGCTAGAGTTCCTTGAGGAGATTCCAAGCTTTGGTGAGTCCCCATGCTTCGAAGACGGACATTTATTATTTCACTCTTTCCTTATTTTCAGTTTTGGAACATGATGTACGGGCTACGCCCAGATTTATTCTTATGTACTAGATGAATTTGAGACGATGTTTAGACTTCCGCTTCACTTTTATAAACTCTCTTATATTGGAACTGTCTTTAAATCTCTTATATTTATATTATCTTGTATGAATAAAGCTAAGTGGCTTGTATGGGGCCTTTCGGGGTCTTATACGCCATGTTAAAACTAGGGGTTACCTTGGGTCGTGACACCATGAGTGCCAAACACAAACTCCATTTGATAAAATGGGATATTTTCATTCTACCAAAGACAGAGGGAGGACTGGAGTAAAAAAAGCAGCCACAAAAAATAAAGTCTTACTAGCAAAGTTATTTTGGAGAACCTACAACAAACATGATACGCTATGGGCATCTACACTTATTATAAAATAAAAGAATAACCTTCTAGACACTAGAACCATATCGAAACAGTCCCACAGTAGGACATGGGAAAACCTTATCCTAGGCTAGGGTTATTGTAAATTGAGTATGAATTGGACCTTGGGGAATGGGGGGACAGGCCTCCTTATGGACGGATACATGTCTACCTAGAAACGAAACTCTGAGGGAATGTATTGTAACATCCCGAAAATTTCTAGTTAATACTCGAACCATTCTTCAATTGTGAACAAGATTGAACCGAGTGATTGTAATTTTTCTTAGTTGTTAAGGTCACTAGATGTAACACCTCGGACTTCGAAAGAGCTAAATAGAGGTTCGTACAAGTCACCCATCAATTTTTAGTTTTGGGTCAGTTTCAATTAACCATATCTTTTAGCACATAAAGAATTAGGTGGCCCGTAAGCTATCAAATTGAAGGTCTTTGAGTACTCTTTCCAACGCCGCCAAGTTTGCTAAATTTTGAGCTTGGAGTAAAATGTTATGCCCGTTTGAGTGAAGCCTCTCTATTTACGGCATTTCATCCATTTTAGGAAAGGGTATTTTGGTCTTTTCCTTTTCCCACTAGGCTTATAACGTTTTTCCTCGCCCAATTAAGGGTCTAATAAATGCTAAACCATTTTTTGTCGTTCCTAAACACTTGGAAAAATAAGAGAAGAGTTCAAGAGGAGAAAGAGCTAGGTTTTGATCGTTCGTCAAGATCCCATCGATTTTCACCAACAACATCATTCTTTCCAGGTATATGAGGTTTCTCATAGTGATGAACTTTTTTTCCTCACGCCATACATCTAGTTCATCCAATAATTCATCCATAAAATCGTTATATTAAGAGAATCTTGAGTAGTTCTTGATTTTAGTATCATTCTTTAACAATGGTAGTTTTGAGTTTCTTGGGTTGAGGATCTTGAGTATGAGTTGTGATTTTTGAAAGGGATTGTATGAAATTATTTTAATTTTTGTTGGGTTTGAGAATCAAGAAGAGTTTAGAAGAGATCACCCAAATCTAGACGAGTTAGGACCCTAAATTGAGTAGAAAAATTCATCGGATTTTCTGGGTAGGGTCCTAGGGCGGCACGCCACCATAGCGCCAAGTCCTGACTTCAGTAGTTCAGGCCCTGGGGAGATGCGCCAGCAGTGCTCCAAGGCCTGACTTCTGAAGTTCAGGCCCTGGGGCGACGCACCACAAGTGTGCCAGGGTCGCCTGGCCCTTTTTTTCTTTCTGTTCTTCTTTCCGAACGTATTCCTTTGAATCATGACTATGTTCTCTTCTTTGTACTAGCACCTAAAGGCTCCATTAATCCTTGAGAGATCCTACATGTCCTAATCACATGTCTTAATTACCTTCCAAACTAAAGTGAGTTTAAGATAAAAGTTCAAGAGCTTTTACTGATTTGATTTTGAGTTCTTGAGTTCCTATCCTTTTAAAATTATATTCCTAAGTATTGAGTTGATATATGTTATGCATGGAGATTCTTGATTTGATTTGTTCATGTCTATATTTTAGCATGAACCCTATTTTGATTTATAAGTCTTGAGAATCCTCTAAAGCCAATAATTGTGTTTTAAACTGAGTTTTTGAGGAAGTAATGAGGAGTTTGAGAAAGAGTATAAGGGAACTAAGTATTTCCCAAATGTTTTATTTTTTCATGAACAAAGAATATTATTTTGAGGACAGAGAAACTTTGATTTCTAAACGATTTTATGAGTTCAGAGATATTTCAGAGCAGTTACCTCTTTTAAGAGGATAATTTGAGAAATTATCTCAAACAAGAGAAAGAGCATGTTTTATACATTTGAGCACGAGTATATATTTATTGAGAGTAGTATTGAGCACCGATATGGGGATGAGTTCAGACAACTCACATTCCTCATAAACCATATAGCCAATATGAGTAAAGGATTATACTTTTTAGATGAATCCTTAGTACCTTCATCATAGCTTAGTGGATCTACTTAGTTGAGGTACTCTATACCCCCCGGCAAGGTATAGGACAGTTCTGACAGCGTGGGCGAGACGTTGCATCATCACATAGCTCATAGTGATGGTTGTCGGTTAGAGAATCTCCCAAATAAGAGTACGAGTATTTTATTGTATTTTTATATACATTCTTGAGTTGATATCTGTCATTTATGAAGCTTTAAACATGTAAATCTTTTGTTACTACTTTTGTAATGAGTTGAGTTGAGGTGAGTACTTTACCCGTCTTGTTAGTTCAGTTATCTACGTTTTCAGTTCTCCTTACATACTCGTACATTCAATGTACTGATATCATTCAACCGACATTCTTTTATGATGCAGATACAGGTGTTCAGGATTATCAACAAGCGCTTCATTGAGATCACTCTACCCTCCAGATAGCTTTTGGTAAGCCTCCTTATATTCTGGGGGACTTTACATTTACTTTCAATTTAGTAGTTTTGAGATGTTATGGGTCTTGTCCCGATATCCCTCTTGAATAGAGAGGCTTCATAGATAGTTATAGTTGAGGAGTCTTTCAGTATTTACTTTCTTTTGAGTTCTTTTACAAACTATAAGTATTTCTATTGAGAATTTTCCAGACCTTATGAGTTGAGTAATTAAATTTAACAGATTTAATTCGGTTTTAAGCTTATGTATGCTTGAGTTAGTCTTCCGCTTGTAGTCAGCCAGGATGACGGTTCGCTTGGAAACCAGCAATGGTTCTCGAGTATCGTCCACGTCCAGGATGTAGGCTCGAGTCGTGACATGTATCACTGGGCCCTAACTCAACGAGATCTGAACCTAAAAATATGTGATCTTAGAACAAATAATAGGCACTGGAAATTAGATAACGTATGTCCACCTCATACAAAGTACCTTTGTCTCTAAAACAGGCCATCCATATGACAAAATTAGCTTGTACCTAAACCCAAAAGGTACCCTAACTATTAGCTCAGTCTATCACTTTCTTAGAACCCATGTGACTACAAAACCTCCTTCTATCTTCGCTTTTAAGTGTATTTATAAACTCTAGTGCCCATATAAAATCAAGTATTTCCTTTGGCTATGCAAACATAGACATTGTCCCAAATGTGGTTATCTAGAATCAATAGGTATAACATAAAAAAAAACTACAGCTTATGTCAATGCCCTGAAACTATACAACATATCTTTGTCGAGTGTACCCAAGCAATGAGACTATGGCACAGCTTAGGTGTTGACCATGAAATCCACAAAGAAGTGAAATCATTAAAACTTTACAAAAGCACTTACTCATCTCTGAACTCAACATATTAAGTGATATAGTAAAAATACACTTTTAACTCTATTTGAGAGATTCTCTAACCCAAAATCATCACTATGAGCTACGTGATGATACATCGTCTCGCCTACGCTGCCAGAACTGTTAAACACTGTGTCGTGGTATATAACCTCTCAACTAAGTGAATCCAATAAGCAATAATGATTCATCTAAAAAGTATGATTCTTTACCCATGTTGGCATACATGGTTTATAAGGATTTTGATTTTTCTGAACTCATCCCCATATCGGTGCTCAATACTACTCCCAATAATGCATATGCTCATGCTCAAATATATAAAACATACTCATTCTTTGGTTTGAGATAATTACTCAAACTATGCTCTTAAAAGAGGTAACTGCTCTGAAATATCTATGAACTCATAAACTCATTTAGAAATCAAAGTTTCTCTTTTCTCAATGTAACAAAATGATACATTTTGGGACTTCTTAGTTTCCTTATACTCTTTCTCAAACTATTTTTCTCAAACTCCTTCTCAAGACTCCTCTTTGCTTTCTCATAACTCAGTTTTAAAAAAATGTTGGCTTTAAAAGATTCTCAAATATTATAACTCAAAATAGGGTTCATGTTGAAATATAGACATGAACAAATCAACTCAAGGATCTCAATAACAATATAGAAAAAACTCAACGATACTACTCATTTCAAGGATACTCAAATAATACAACAAATCAAGGATCTCAATGTATAATAATATATACAACAACTCATGATCAAGGATTTAGAACTCAGAATCAATAACATAACTCATATTAAGAATTATCGAAACTAAGGGTATAACCCTAGATTGAACTTTTACTTACTGAACTGAGATGTACGGTGAGAGGACGAACTCAATCCATCACTATGAATAGTCTTACATACCTTGAAAGAACAAAGTTCTTGGTGAAATCGATGAAATTTGAAGAACGCTTGAACACACTAGCTTTTCTCCTCTTGAATCCTTGCTTTAAGTCTTTAAAGTGTTAAATAACGTAAAAGAATGTTTTAACACAGTTTAGACCCATAGCTAGGTGAAAAAGGGTCAGAATTTAGGCTTAGAAAGGATGGGTAAAGACTAAACTACCCTTTTTAAAAATGACGAAAAACCTTTTATGGGTCCATCTAGGGTTCGTGGTTTATTTTATGGACCGTAGATCTCATCCGTGGAATTTATATTGAATTTTTAAGGCTCAAAAGTCCATTTACAGGTCCAAAACGACAGCCCGTAATAGTTCTTACGATCCGTAGGTAGGATCCATAGGAATTAGGTCCCAAAATTTGACTCCCAGTACTTTCCCGACGAATTAACAGGACGATTCATCATTCAACCTACGGCCCGTAGGTTGGATCCATCGTTCACAGGCTCAGAAAACTCTAGTGTGGGAGTTTCTGGTAAAGTGGCCATAACCTTTTACTCAAACTTGGTGGCATTGGAAAGAGGACTCAAAGACCTTCAATTTAATAGGTCATGGGCCACCTAATTCATTATGTGCTAGGAGATATGATCGTTTGAAATTGACCTAAGTTATTATAGATGATGTACTAGAAACTCTTGTTGATCTCCTTACCAACTGCTCGGGAGGATTTGTGGAAAAATCCTCGAATCCGGAAATATTTTTTGGTTGTACTTTATTTGGATTAAAAAATGTTGTGGAGGGTTCAGAAGGAGTAACAAATTGATTATCAGATAAATCAAGTGCTGCAAATTCTTCCGGTGTTGGATATTTGAACATACATTCTGAATCACAAAATTAGTTAAAGATGACAACACAAAATTATGTATCGCAACAGAAAAAAACCATGTACAGGACAATGAAAATATGAAACGTGAAATTTTTATACTTAATTAACATAAGTAATTTAAAAGCTAATATGAATGTTACCTCAGTGAAAATGTTGGATATAAACATGTCAAACTTTGTTTTACAGCCACGACTCTCCAATTGCATATCCTAGGAATATAATTTCCTTCTTAATAGCAATCTCTTGATTTACTTCAGAGGCATATTCATA
The DNA here is from genome assembly GCA_029582245.1 of Solanum etuberosum. Classification (NCBI taxonomy): domain Eukaryota; kingdom Viridiplantae; phylum Streptophyta; class Magnoliopsida; order Solanales; family Solanaceae; genus Solanum; species Solanum etuberosum. The sequence continues at coordinate 69,255 of JAJONR010001634.1, read as the reverse complement.
AGTCCAGACATATAGTGCATATGGAATTCCCGACAACTGATACATCTGTTTATCCGAGTTGAACTCATGCCTGAGTGATTTCATCAACTTGGAGAATGCAAGTTAACCTCAAGGAAATATTTGATATCTACCATTTTCAATCATTAAGAATTCATCGATCAATATGGGAGTATCACCAAGTTTAGAGAAAACAGATGTATGGATAAAGTACAAGATCGCAATTTGAATGGCATTCTGGTTATTCTCCTAGTCGTCCATTAGAAAACGTTGAACCAGCCGACTCTTGCTTACACTGGTCTTTGCATTAGAAAAGTACATTTGAAAAAACCTGCTCAGTGTGAATTCTGGATATCTAAAATCTTCCACATTGCCTGTGTATTTCAAACTAGTTATGATTGCAAATTTATTGATATTAAAATACAGAATATTTTCATTAGCGTGCCGAATATGAAGCACATTTGGGTTGTCCAGTTGCGGCTCCCAAAGCAATAAATACTTGGTGATTTGTCCTTGATAATTACATTTCGGGATGTTGAGGTATGGTCTAAATATGATACTCTTGAATAAGTCAATACCCTCATCCCCTATGGACAACTTGAATTCTTCCAAGAAATTCATGTTGTACGTAGCTTCAAATTTTAATGAGTGGGTTGGTGTATGTTTAATGACATATTTCATAGACTGCAATTTCAAAAAAAAAAAATGAAAATGATATCAATTCAATCACATGATACATGTTGAAATAATACACTAGAGAAATAAAACTTTAAGTTTGTGATACATAACAGACAAATTTGAACCATGAACAAACTACATTGTATATGATACATGAATAAGATACACCAAAACAACTACAGAATGTCTTGAATATGTATCTTGAACATACTATATTGTATATGATACAATATTAATACTATAACAACTCATTCAACAGATAAGAACTTTATAACTCGGTATATCTATTTGTAAAATACATAACAAACATAGAACATAACTGCAAACAATTAATATAAGTATATTATACATAATTTATACTACAATATATCTTAACTATTTATTTGATACATAGTTATAGAAATTGTATCTGATACTTATTTAAAATAAAGAAACTATGTAATGTGCCAGGATTTTGATACACATTGTATATGATACATGAACAAAAATCTTCATATCAACTATAGAATGTCTTGACTGTGTATCATAAACTAACTATATTATTTATGATACAACATTATGAATATAACAACTCATTCAACAAATATGAACTTTGTAACTTTATACATTTATAAAACTATTCAACAAATAAAGAACAAAAATATAACAAGAGTGTAAACATCTAATTTAAGTATATTATACATAATTTACACTATAATGTATCTTAATTGTTTCTTTGATACATATCTAATATATCTGATACTTATTTAAATTATATAAGCTATGAAATATTAATGTATAATAAACAAGTTATAAGATACATCAGTGAGAACAGACAAAACTTCAAAGTGAATTTTATTATTTGATACATTCCTAACACCTATTTAATAACTAGAATAAAATTAGGGTTTTAATGTATTAACATATTACCATTAACGCACTATCAAACTGAATATGAGAACATCACATTAACAATGATGTATCAGTTTTTTTGTCCGAACACACCATATATCATATTACATTATAAATAATGTATCAGCTTTTTTGACCTAACACACCATAAACCATATCAATCATACAAAATATAAATAAATGAAGAACACACTTTGGGTAATGTAGGTCGGGAAATTGTTGGTGCAACTTTTCTTCCCCTTTTTTTTTGGGTGGGGGGGGGGGGTTCAACATTGACATTGGAACACATTGTCAATACTCTGATTCTTCATTGCTAATGGTTCATGCAAAAGTTTAGATATGTTTTCAGCCCATTTATCATCAGAATCATATATTCGATTAATGTTAGAAGAGTTTATTTCAGTAATATCAATACTAAATGAAGGAGTCTGATCCATATGTATCGGAAAATAAGGATGGAAAAAAATTGAAGAAGATGGCAATGGAGAAGACGAACAATACCTATTAGTTTGAATTTGATTGACCGGAGAGAGGATCCTTTTACTGAAAAGATTGTAAAGTGAAATCAGGGAGAGATTAAAGGAGTGAAAAAGGAGTGGGTAAACGTGGTAATGGCTGAGATGTTTATGTATCCATATGAATTGAGAATTGGGGAAAAATAAGGAATTTTTGTACTATTTTAAAAATGTAAGAAAAATAGAAAATAAGGTAAGTAAAGGTGTGTGTGTATAGATGTAGTTTTTCCATTATTATAGGGTAAATTCTAATTGGCACTCTACTAAATGAATAGATTTTTCTTTTAATATAATTTGGAAAATTTACGTAAATCTCATTAGTTTAGGAGTTAATGACTTAGATACACTTTAGTTCGCTATATTACGAATTTTACTAGATTTTGGTGTATTCAGATACGTCAAGATACGCCCAGATATAGATACATTGTATCCAAGTAGATTTGGATGTCTCTGTGATATAGAATAAATGTTGCTCGCCTCCCTCTCATGCATCTCGCTCGCCAATCTCCCTATTTTAGCTACTAGGCTACCATGGCCACTTCAAAGATGTGTTTCCATTGCATCCTAAAACATCATCCCTCTCCACCACTCAAACTTGCATTCCTTTAGTATCTATTAGTTGCACATTCTTTGACTTAGATGTGAATTCTTGGCCTTTAATTTGTCTTATTGATAGGACCTAACTTATCATTCTAGACAATATATTATTATTATTATTATTATTATTGGCTTTGAGGATTTAAACCTTGCTAGAAAACATACAGACCCAAGAACATGGTGGAGCCCAAGATTAGAGAATAAATATATATGTTCACACATGGTAGATGAATGATTGTAAATTTTAGACCTTTCCCTTTTAGCTTGAAAACAAACAAAGAAATTCGTTCAAAGCTGACCATCCAAAATCTTAATTTGGCAACTATATATAAAAGTCCAAATTGGTCATATGTGGAACAGTGAGAAGATAGAATGGTCCACAATTCATTGACACAAGGGAACAATGTGTGATGGACCATTAGCTAATGGCGTGGCCCGACGGAATCAAAAATTTTATTAAGGATGTTCAAGAATAATGATGTGTTGCTATGAAAATAAAACAAAAAATATTGTGGTATTTTGGGATTACAAATCTAGAACTCTTTCATTCAAATGAACACTCGTTATCACTACACCAAAGACATCACTTTGTCATAGATGTCCAACTTTATATATATATATATATATACACACGTAATTTGGGTGTCCAGTTGGATATCTTTAGATGGCTATAGCTACACCCCGTCAGTGGGATAATGACCGCACAAGTTTTGAAACAGAATCTTGCATGGATGTATATGCATATGACTCATTTTTACTTCAAAAGTGTAGCTACAAAGTGAGTGATTTGACATGAAAAACTTAAAGATTCTCTGCTTACTTTAGAGCTATTCGCGTTTGGCCATAAAAATCACAAAATAAAAAAATCACTTTATTTAAAATTTTCAAAATTGAAGTTGAAATTGGAGAAAGGTGAAATAATTTTTGGGAAATAAGTGAAAAATTCAGATGGCCGAAAACAAAAAGAAAACAATAAGTCTACGGTTCGTTTGGGCTTCAAATTTTATTTCAGTATGAATACTGATTTTAATTGCTCTAAGAAGTATTTCAAAGAGAAGTAATTCTTTTTCACTTACAAATTCTCAACTTCAACAAACCTGTCCAAACACAACTTACAACTTCCAATACTTTTATTGAACTTTACTTTAAATTCTCTTTTTTGTTTTCAATTACAACAAAATATTATCCAAATGCCTAATTAATAAGTTGTCTTTTTTCATCATGCATATATAAGTATCATAACTTGGAAATCCATTTTTTCATTTAGAATCAATTATGTGCTAGCTAGTAACATTTTCAATGATGAACATAACATCTTGTTGCATATATAACCTTAAGGATGGTGTCCAAGTGACCAAGTCTCTCAACTTTTAAAGCATTTTGCAAGTTGTACTTATTCCTTCTAGCAGTGGACAGTGTATCATTGATAGAGGGTACTATTTGATCACTACTCTGGTATGAGTACCATTCTCTACGATGGCTACATATTAATGGTGACATTCCAAAATTTCCAAAAGAATGAAAAAATTTATCCACTATTTATCGTTCTTTCTTTGATATCATTTGCTCATTCCTGAATATTATCCAAAAGAATGTGAAAAAGCATATTGCATGACCACTTTTTTTTTTTTTTTTTTTTTGGTTTGGTAGTTTTAACAATTTATTCTACAACTTTTTGACTTCTTTAGTATGTGATTTTACTTTAGGACGAAAGGTTGTAAAATCAATCTCTTTTAACTTTTTTACGATGTTTTAACAATTATGTAAGTGCTAAAATTCAACAATTAGGAGAGCTAAGGAACATTGACATCGTAATTATATTGAAAATAAATTGAAATGTAAGGATGATTGATGTTCGAATTAAAACATACACTCCCTCCGTCTAATTTTTCTTATTATACCCTCAATTTATTAACATTGAGTCAATGTCATTAAAAAATGTAGTGAGTAAATATATATATTTGCGATCCTATCAATTAATAGGAGTAAAATGATAAATTCACTATACCAATCATTGTTTTCTTAATAGGTGTGTCAAGTCAAAATTTGACAAGTAAATAGAGACGGAGGGAGTATAATTTTGGATTTTATTTCTTATTTAGATAATTAGAATTAGTCAAATTTAGGTAATAATTATTCACTAGCCTCTGTGGGACTTTACTCGTTACTTGATACTCTATCACTGTATTATTTGTAAAGTTTTTGGCGTCGTTATAAGGACTTAGAAATAAAATATTTATCTAGATTAGACTTTTTTTTAATTGGGGATGGAAAAGGGGAGGAGATTACAATTTGGGAATTGAACTGGTTGGTCACCAACCAGGTGAGAGTTCAAATAACGAGCTATTAAGATTCCCTTATTTAGATTAGACTTTTACTTTTTGTTTGTTTAATTTTTAGTTTTGGTTTAATATTTTGTTATTCTTCTAGACATGGCATCTTGAAATGATGATTGGTCAAATGTTGGTTGTCCTTATTTTGGTGATCATGTTTGATTTGTGGAGAATCCCATCTGTGGCAACAGTGTCATAATATTTTTGAGAATAAATTGTGCACACCTCTCCAATCTTTTGAGTAGATTATTTGTAATATATGTGATGGTCACTATGACCATTGATAATTATCTTAACTCTTATTTTTCATCCTCGAGCTCCTATTATATATCATTCTTTTTTTATTTGTGGTGTTGACAAGAGTACTAATGAAATGTAGGATGCAGAACGTCTTGCTCAGGGAGTTGGGGGCTAGATTCGAAACTCGTAATGATATGCAAATTACAAGCTTAATTAATACCCAAAATATAATGAACCTTGAAATCTTGAAATGAAGAATTCTTGCAAGAAAATAAATTTGAATTAGTAGTAATGAGTCAATCTTGGCTAATGGGACAATATCGATTAATGAAATTTCAGGGTTTTTTTTTATGATGATCTTACATGTTACAAACATAGCGACTTAACTGATAGAAGAAAAAGTTGAGCTCAAATAGGAGATCGACCAGACTTAGATATTCCTATTTATTTTTTTAATTAGACAAGAGCTAGTTATCAACAAATTTCATTATGTTACAAAAATTAGCACTGGACAAGATAATAGATTTGAGGAACATAATTGAACATCATAAGTATCTATAGACCAGGTAATAATCTATTAATTTACATTTTTAGAACAATACAGGCCACTCTTCAAACAAACAAACAAACAAGAAGACACCATACAATAAAGTCATGAAAGTCGAATAAGTACAATCCTTTTTTTTTTTGTTAAAAATATTTGGCATATATATATATATAGTCTATCAAGAACCCAATAATATCACATTATTAAAGCACTTTGAGATTTGACCTTTCCTTAATTATAAGGTGACCATCCTATAATTGAACATTTTATTTATTTATTTGTTTGTTACACAACCACATTATGATGATGATGATCAGGTGTAGGAGTATTAGTTGGTTCAACTCTTGTCATTTTAAATCCAGGCATAGATGAACCTTCATCTTCATCATGATATATATATGCAAATCCTCCATGTCTTGTTAAATCCATCCCTGCTGTTTCATCGTCGCGCGATATCCTTAACAACTTAAACTTATGTAACAAATAAAACAATGGTCCCATTGTTACACTCACCCATCCAATAATCACAACAACTTGAATTATTTGTGCACCTAATAGTTTTCCACCACCTCCCATAAACAATCCATATGGTCTATTAGGAAATCCTGGATATACTTCGTTAACATACTCTTTTTTCGCGAATAATCCAGTAAATATTATGCCCCATGAACCGCAACCACCATGAAGTTGTGCTGCTTCTAGAGGATCGTCGTATTTTAATTTAGCTGCCAATGCATTAAAACCAATTAAAACCCAAGCCGCAATAAATCCACAAACTATAGCTGCCCATGGCTCAACAACTGCACAACCTGACGTAATTGCTGCAAATCCGCCTAGTAAACCGTTACATACATCAACTACATTCCAATGACCCACTAAAAGCCTCTTACCAAATAACGTTGTCAGTGCAGCGGTACAACCAGCCAATGTAGTCGTGACAGCTGTCCTACCTATCGCGCTCCACTGACCATAGTAAGTACCTCTTGTAGTATGATCATATGATTTAAGTATAGTTAAAAATGAACCGGGGTTAAATCCGTACCAACCGAACCAAAGCAAAAAAGTACCTAATACAACTAGTGAGGCACTATGGCCTCTTAGGGCAACAGATCGACCGGACCGATCGAACCGACCGATTCGTGGTCCTTCAATGAAAGCACCCCATAGACCGGCAATACCACCAACCATATGAACAACACCGGAACCGGCGAAATCGATAACACCCGAACCGAATAATAAGTTTCCATCGGTTTTTGATGCACTGGCCCAACCATCACCGGACCAGAACCAGTGTGAGACAATTGGGTACACAAAACCGGTCAAAAATGAAGAGTAAATGAGATAAGCCACAAATTGTGTTCTTTCAGCTATGGACCCACTTGTGATACCTATAAATTTGAAAATAAATAAATAAAAGTTTAGGCTTATAGGTCATATAAGGAACAAGTGGATGATGAGAAGAATAAATAATACTATAGAAATGATTTTCTTTTTCATAAGGATGATTTTTTTTTTTAATAAGAGATTTTCATTTTTATAAATAACGGATATGAAACTGTCATTTTCTTGTATTCAAATTGTAAAATGGTAAGAGATTTCATTTTCTCTATTAATATTTTTTTTGTTTTAATTTATGTAATGTAATTTGACTGTGCATCGAATTTAAGATAATAGAAGAACACACTTTTGTGAAGTTTTCGTCAAATGAGTAGGATTCAATATGTATAAAATGTTACTAGTATCATTAAAGATTTATTAAATGAAAATATGTATTATATTATTTATTTTTTGAAATTGACTAAAATGAAAAATGTATCTCATATAAATGGGGTAGTAATATTTGTAAGGTGTAAATTTGGAAATTCCTAAAGATTGATTCCTAAGACTTTTTCTTTGTGAAATGTTTCGTTCTTTAATTAGTGGTACTTTTAAAAAAATTTAGGACACCCAAATTAGTGCATGAGAATAAGTCCAAGAATACGTTATTCCTATTTGCATGGACTTCATTAGTTTGTCCATTTCCTCTTGCACATGTGTGAATATCTACCTCACTCTGTATTTGCGTTATATATTATTTTTTTAAAAATTATGATTAAATAATTTTATTTTTTAATTTTAATTCATTTGTCTTATTTTAATTTGATATGAAATTTTAAAAATAAAAAATAAAAGTATGATAAATAAATTTAAATTGAGTAGAATTAAAATAGAGAGAGTAATAAATTGTCTAATACTCTCTCCGTTCCTTTTTAGTAGTTGTTATGAATATTTTTTTGAGAGTCAAACTATATGAACTTTGACTAATATTTTACGATATATTTTTTATTATATTGATATGAAAAAAATTGCAATTTGTAGTATTTTTTGTATGGTTTTTGAATATTTAATTTTTTTACTTTAAAATATCGAGCTAATATAATTTAATTTAGCTTTAAAAATTAATCAAATTGACTATCGAAAAATATAACTAAAAAAATGAAAGAAATACTAAACATCAATTAATAGAATTAATGTGATAAAATAGTCATACAATCATTGTTTGTTTATTAGATATACCAAGTCTAAATATAATATAATTAAATAAAAGTGAGACTAATTTGTCCAAATTAAATTTAACATCTACTAGCAGTTAATAGGCATAGAGACTTTAGTTAATAGTCATCTACTAAAATTAAATTACTCCCTCCCTCTACTTTTTATTGTCATTATTTCCTTTTTTAGAGTTAAACTATTAAAATTTGATTAACATTTTATGATGTATTTTTTCATCATATTGATATGTAAAAAATTATAATTTATAGTATTTTTCGTATAGTTTTTGAATATTTAAATATTTTGTTTAAAATATCGAACTAATATAATCTAATTTAATTTTGAAAATTAGCACAATATAACAATTAAAAATGGACGGTGAGAGTAATTTTTTTTCTTTCCCTAGGCAAGCTAATTTAACATGAAAATTAAAATTAATATATACCTGCAGCAGCTATGGCAAAGGCCCATTGATAAAGAAAATAGCTATAATCAAAAGCTTGTGAAGGAAACGCTTTTAATCCAAAAAAATGTTTTCCAATGAAACCATTAGAAGGAGCTCCAAAGGCAAAAGCAAAACCAAATAGGTAATAAGACAATCCACCAGCAGCAGCATCAAGCACGTTTGTTAGCATTATATTCATCGTGTTTTTGGCGCGGACAGAGCCCGCGCATAACATGGCAAATCCCAATTGCATGGCGAAGACGAGGTAAGCCGAGAAGAGGAGGTATGTGGTGTCCACCGCGTAGGTGGTGTGTGTGAGGTACTCTGAGACAGCTGAGAAGCGGCCGCAGATAAATTCTGCGGCCGCTGTGGCATTTGCTGAGCTGCCGAGATGAGGAAAGAGCTCGGCAGCTGAGCAAGTCATGGCGGAGGCCATGATTTGAGGAATTAGTAATTAAAATAGAGAGAGTGATGAAGGAAGAAGGAAGAGCTTTGCAAGTGAGGCAAATTAAATGCTTGGGATGTGGTTTATATAGACGCAATGGAAAAAAAAAGTTTTTCATTTTTAGGTTTTTATTTATTTATAAAAAGAAATATGTTGGTTAATTGGGAGTTATTACAATAAAAATAGATTTTTGAAGCGCAATAAATATTCATATTAACAAAGAATGTTAAATCATTTATCGACACCATTAAATGTCATTAAATTCAATATTACTATAATATTAAGAAAAATTTACAAAAGATGCTAATTGCCTCTAAATAAATATATTTAATGCAAATTAAATAATTATCATTAATTAATTGCGATCAATGATTATTAAATAGTGCGCCTCGATGAGGTACACACTACCCCACGATAGTCTAAAGTCAACGTGCCTGCAATTTGTTTCACTTGGTTTGTTGAAAAACAAAACACTATATCTATAAGTATTAAAGTATAGGGTGCGGAGTCAGAAGTCTCAATTTGGAATTTAGGTGGTTTTTGTTTAATAAATGTACTTATATTAAAGAAATTTATCAAAATGGTACAGTTAATTGAGAATTACTCAGTGTATTCATTATTATAAAATTTAGAATTTATAAATTTAAAATTCTAATTTAGCGTCTGATATTATATCATTATTTTGTGTGTGTTGCGTATATGTTTTCTCTGACTTTGTTTGAAAATGGGAGGATCATCAAACTAAGACAAGGCTAATTAATGTGAGATGACATTGAGCTGAGTAAATGTTGAAAACAGAATAAATGCTTAAGTTTTATTATCTATATCGTGCTATTTATAAAAAAAAATACGGTTTATAATGTTAAATCATTATTAGCTAAAATCATTTGAGCCTCTCAAAATCACTCTTATTAGTTATACGTAGGGGTGTCAAAAAAATATAAAAAATCGACCAAATCGACTGAACTTAATCGAATCGAACTGATTTATGTCAGTTTTTCAATAAAATAGTGGACTTTTATTTAAGTGTATAGCTGTCCCAAACAATTGGGATGGTCTTTTTAATTTATGAAAAAAATTAAAAAAAATTTGAACCGAACTGAATAACCTTACATGTATGTAAATATATTTTATATATATAACAATATGTTAAATTTAATATATAAATATATTTTATAACAATTTTCAAATATAAATATAACATTGATCCTAGGCCTCTAGTGAGTAGTTATTGAATGACTTTGGGTCTTTGCTTTTTATCTTTAATTAATCAGGTTTAAAATTAAATGATACTATAATAGATACTTTATCAAACAATACACATAAACATATGCAAACGCTTATATCAAATGTTTAAGATCAAACAATACGGCAACAAAATTTTACATTCTTGACTTCTTGATGAAGAACTGAAGTGCTTCTTCACGAATATATTTGCGAAAGAAATATTTTAATAATAGTATATTTTGAGGTGATACTTTAAAAGTAAAAAAATAAAAAATTGAAAATTAACCGACCCGTACCGATACCGAAGAAAAAACCAATATGATTGGGATTGTTTTAAAAAGTCTAATTTTGGTTATATATTATAAAATACCCAAAAAAATTGAGATGATATAATTTTTTTAAAATAACTGACCGAACTGTCTCATTGACACCCCTAGTTATATCCATAATTGCATATAGATAATTTAAATAATTATCAATATTTATTAGTATCAATAATTATTGATAAATATATTCGACCATTTGCTGCCAACTTGTTACAAATCACATAATTCCAAATTTATGCTGTTAATTATGGATCTACTTGAATTATTAAGGTGATTGGCAATTTAATAACAGTTGTCTTGCTTCTTTCCTCTTTCTCGTCCAACTTGCATCGTGTTTAATTTGTTTACAACTTAGGCTTTATATATATATTCATAATTTCAAGTTCAGGTTGTCACCGGTGGTGTTCACGGTTGGGATAAAAACGGATTCAAATAAAAAAACTAAACTAAATCAATTAAATAAATTGATTTTATTTGAGTTTGGTTTGGTTTGGTTTTAGTTTTTATAAAAATCGATAGTATTTGTCTTGATTATGGTTTTGTTTGAAAAAAATTGAAGAAATAAACAAATCGAACCAAAAAATTATATACATATATTTATTATTATGCATACATAATATATTATTTTTATAAACAATTTTAAAGATCTTATATATATTTTCATAAAAAAGAAAATTATAATTTACTTATGAATGCAAAAATACTCAATGTGAGAACATTTATATTATTGATTTCATGTATATGAGTCTCTATGATAATTATTTGTAGGACTGAAAATGTCACCGTCTCTTTCTTCCAGGCTAAAATAGTGAATTTTGAAGCTTTATTCATTGTAAATTCAACGATTCAAAGTTCTGTAATGTAAGTCATTTTAACTATTTTTTCGTTTCGAACGGATTGCTGTTATTTTTTCACGTTTTGAATGAATTGTTTCTTTTATTTTTGTGTATGGTTAATAACCGAATAACCAAACCAAATCAAACCGAATTGAAACTGCAACAACCAAACCGATAAATATATAGTATATATGATTTGATTTGATTTTGATAATTTTAAAATCAATTAAATTTTAATTTGGTTTTAATTTTTGAACAATAACCAACCCGTGAACACCACTAATTATCACGGTTCAAAAAAATCTACAGAGTGAGGCAAAATATACTTGGTTGGTATGGGCTGGGGATCTTGTCCAGCTATATGTAGTAGATGCACATGTGCATTGTTCATCTTCCTTCTTCACCAAAAAAATAGGAGCACTTCAAGATGAGATGCTTGGTTTAATGAACCTTTTTTTTCATATAATTAAGAAAAGGATCAAAATTGCCTTTCAAAACCAACCTCAAAACGGATGTTGGTATTGTATTAGTTGGTATAAAAAAATTGACCTTCAGAGATTGATTTTTTAAATTACACAATTATAAATATATCAAATCTAACTTCTGTCTTTATTGTGCGTGGTAGGATATATTTCTACCATTAGACCATGTTTATTGGCTTAAGACTTTGGTTTTTTGTTATACTATTCATATTCATTTTTTTTCGTGAAAAAAAATAATCTTGCATCATGGTTGATCATTATCTTTTTTACAAATACTGATGTCGAGAGGTTACTATATTTTTTTTTTTAAAATATTACTTTTTGAAAGAATTCATTTATTTTTTTAAAAAATAAATGATTGAGAACTCACACGTCAAAAATCAGCTAATTGAAGCCAATAATCAACCCCCAAATTACTGAAATTCATTTTATTTACTTATTAAACTTAGAAAAATAATTCCCAAAATTTTAAATTTCTAATTAGCGGGAAAAACGACATAATTAAAGGTTAGACATTTACCCATAAAAAATCAAGTTAAACACTTCTGAAATCACCCAAATTACATTAAGCACTTTATTCCTTTTACGAGTTTTCATCTATACAAATTCAAATTAGTTGAATCAGTGAATTACCAATCGCCTAAGTAAGAAGAAAATTAAAAACAATTCAAACTTGAAGGACTAAAGTGTTATATAAAAATAGTCCTGGTGGGACCTCTCATCTCATTTGCCTTTTTCCTATTATGTAAAGAATCTCCCAAAGTACAACTAATCCATTAATATTTCTTAAAATATTAGTCCAGAAAGTGACAATATGAACTAAAATATTCAAATAATAAATTTACATAATTTCTATTTGTCCATTTTAGTTTCGTTAAGTCACTTTTGACGACGTGACAGTTGGTAAAGCACAGAATAGTGTTCAACCAAAATTGATGACATACATGATTAGGACATAATTAATTTAAATATTTTAAAAACTATACAAGAAATATGATAAGTTATAATTTTTTCCCATATTAATATAATTTTAAAATATTGATTAAACTTCAGATATTCAATTGGATAAAAAATTATTATACTTAGATTATAGTGAATTAGTGATGATGGTGTGATTAGATTAGTCATAATTATATCATTAATTTATCTTCTGAATCTGTGTTAACACCTTAAGATACTCACAGATTCTGACCAAACTATGGAGTAAATCAAAACCAAATAGGATAATTAACATCCATTCATTGCCAATTTATGACATATCCACGTTTGGATATTATTTCAAAATATTTTATGTTATTTCATTTGTAGTGTGGTTTTCATTTCGATGGCGAAGTTAAAATTTTTGTTAAGGACGTTCAAAATTTTAATATATATCTTTAGAAAGTTATTTTAACCCATATATACATAATATTAATTTTTATACGCACAATATAATTTTTCGCCTAATTATGTCAGATTAAATCCTCAACTATTATTCTAACATAATCTCTCTCACTATAAAGTAAAATTGATATGCAATCAAATATCACCCGTCTATCATAAAAATTGATATGATATAGTGTGACGTGCATAAGACATTTGTGTTATTTATAATTTGTGTGATACTCTATGTTACGTCAAGGCTTTTAACCAAATTTATATTCTTTTTAATATTTAATATATAATGGGGCTATTAAGCCACTTATCTTTTCGTGCAAGTTATGAATATTTACGTGAGGTTGATGCATATATTTTCACTATTGTCAAATTCTGTCCAATTGAGCATATATTAAGTGGAAAAAACTACACGTAGAGAGTATACATGGAGAATCTGGCTTATTGATAATAGTGCTACATTGTTGAGCTGAATGAGTAGAAGCTTGACTATTTATTGTCCCTGATCAGTTACTACAACTATCATTTTCCCTCTTATCTAACCGATTTAACTAGGACCACTCAATCCAATTAATCAACTCCACTAATAGTGACAATAACTAACTAATTTAAGTTATTTCAATATTCCCCTTCAAGCTAGAGAATGGAAAATATCAAGAACTCACAACTTGGATAGTAAGAAACTGTGTTGTGCCACTTCCAATCCTTTCGTCAGCAAGTTGAAACTTAGTAGACACATGAACTGGGTGTATAAGGCCTTCCTTAACCTTTTTCCTAACAAGACAGTCGATCTCGATGTGCTTCGTGCGTGTCCATGAAACATAGGATTTGCAGTAATCTGCATAGCTACTTTCCTATCACGGTAAAACTTTATAAGAGTTATTACTTCCACAGACAAGTCTTTTAGCAATCCAACCATGACTTCAGCAACCATGCTGCGATATTCTGCTTCTGTTGAGCAGCGACTTATTGTTTGGTGCTTCTTGAACTTCTAAGAAATCAGTTAAGTCCCTAACTACAGAACAAAACTCATGACATACCCTAGCTTCTTGTATTGGGACAAACAGCCCAATCTGAATCACAATGCACTACCAACTCATCTATTGGACCTTTTCTCAGAAATATACCCAATCTTAGTGACCCTTTAACATATCTTACCACTCTCAATGCAGCCATTTGATGTGATTACTTAGGATGTTGCATGAGCTGGCTTGGTGACTTAACAACAAAACATATGTTTGACCTAGTAATTGTCAAGTAATCAGCTTGCCCATAAGCTTTTGATATCTGCATATATTTTCAAACAAAGGATCATCATGAGTTCCTATATTTTTGTCATGTTCTCTTGAGGTAAGCTTGACATTAGCTTCCAGTGGTGTGTGTACAAGTTTGGCTCCTGCTAGTCCAACACTAGATATGAGTTTCAATGCTTACTTCATCTGATTCTTCAAAATTTCATGTTGAGATCTCAAAACTTCAATCCCTAGTAAATACTTCAATTCACCTAAGTCTTTTACCTTGAACTGACTGTGTCAATACTTCTTTGTATCATCAATAAGTGTGTGATTGTAACCTGTAAAAAGGATATCATCTACATAAATCAACAACGTCACAATATCATCACCATAATGTTTACTGAATAAAGAATAATCATGTGAACTTTGCTTGTAGCTTGCAATGTTAAGTTTCAATTATCAATATTAAGAGTTTGGTAATCAATCGTTAATGAAGAAAACTAACACGGTGTTTGAACAAATAGAGAGGGAACCTTAGGAGTGTGTGAGGAATCGAATACTAATTTCTCTTAATGGTTAATGAACAATTGCTTAAAGTCATTGAATCTCAATGGGTAGGATGAACTGTAACTATAATAACCATTTTTCAATCAGCTATTATGTTTCAAGCGAGTTCTTTCGAACCTCAACAAGCTTAACAATGCAAAGCAACCCAAATCCTTAATTTAACCCACTTTATTAAGTTGGGTTGTAAAGACACAAGTCAATACAACTATCAATCATTTACTCCACTCTAAGAAACTTTCACAAGCAAGCATAGAGAGCTAAAGCTAGAACTAAATTTGCAACTTCAGTTCATAGATGAAAACATGAATAAATAACTGAACCCATTTCAAAACAACATTAAGCAATTAACAATACCCACATGCTAATAGATGTATTCGATTACATAATCACATCCCTAAGGAAAAGGCGTTTAGCCAAGCATAACAAAAAGCAAGAAATAGTTACCAAAAAGATGTTCCATCGGAATGACTAAATCTCCAATGCTCAATACCAAAATTAAGACTAAAATCTTAAAACCTCAATATCTGAGCTCAAAACTCTTTCCAAGAATATTCAATATTATAAAATTATATAAAAATCTCTAAAATCTGTGTAAGACCCTTTTCTCTCTCTTCAAAAATCAATTTATATGTTTCCAAGAACTTTCCAAAATTTTAGTACGCAGTCCCATCGGCGAAGTTAGTCGCGATCGCCGAATGACTCGGCGATCTGCCGATACACACGCCTTCTCACCATTTGGACTTGACTTCTGTATCCAGTTGTCTGTTCATTTAGGCGAGCTGGATCGAGCTCGCCATTCCATTCGGCGCATCGCCGAAGTGCACTTTTGTTCGCCGAGTTGGCTTAGTTCATGAGCCAACTCGCTAGACCTTTTGGCGAGCTAAAAGCTCACTCGGCGAGTCACCGAGTGGCTGTTGCAAGCTCCAGCCTTCTTTTTCTTCAGCTTTTCCAACTTTCTCGCTTCTTTTCGCAATGTAATGTCCTTGCCTTGTTCTTAAGCCTTCATGGCTGCACATAAACAATTTAACATCAATTGTGAACACAAAATAGGCATTGAGAACACTAATTCATTAAATAACAAGCCCTAAATAAGAAAAAAATCCGACTCATCAACACCCCAACTTAAACTTTTCCTTGTCCTCAAGTAAAACACGAGATCAATCAGGTCAATAGGGATGTCTACAAGTAGTGCTCCTTGAGACTCAACATGAAAGTGCAAACAAGGTTCAATCCAAAAATGCAATGTTCAATTGTGCACTCAAAGTTTCAAACTATGACCCGCCATCATCAATTAGAGTTCATGCTCACTTCAAATGCAAATTTATGCCCAACAAAAGTATTTGAATGCCCTCACATCAAGAATGATTCCATGCTCTCACAAAGCCAATCACATATTACAATTAAGTAATCAAAATCAACTCTCACACTCTCAATGACAAAAAACATGCATGATTTTACCCATAGGCTTTCCTGTATTTTCCAACCAACACATCACTTGGCTTATGTAAGATCAAAAAGGTATTTCAAGGCTTGTAATTGGGTTGAGGGTAAGAGTATGATCATTTCGGCTTAGTGACTCTACATTCGTGAAACATGGCTCAAATTTCACTTCTTTTCCTTTTCTTTCATTCTTTTCATATTCATAACTCATCCTTGGCCTATTCATAGCACACAAAATTTATGGTATAGATCATTGGATACCCCTTTTATTTCCATAACAATGCACAACAAATACAAATTTATCATTTTTTTATATATATGGAGGGGTTCCATCTTTTTCTTCACCACATGTTCCCAAGGACGAATTTCATAAACTTATTGCTCGATTTCTTTCCTCATTCTTACCACACCCCCAACTTAGGCTTCTATTCAAACAAACCAATGCTTCACGAAGGTTATAGGTGGGAAAGACATGGCAATTTTAACAACCGGTCTAAACATTTGTGTTCATGCTTCATCCAAAGAAAAGGTTAGGCTCAAATGGTGTCAAGCTAGGTTAACACACTCATAAGGTGGTCACACAAAGGTATAACAATTAGGTTCACTCTAAAAAATTTGTGCCTAAGATCATTTCCCTCATTCACCAATGCTAGTCAATTGGACCAACGGGACAAGTTCTAGGTATCATCATGCAGACTTTTCAAGTAAACCTCATCACACATGGCATCCAACACAATCATCGATCACAAATCTACAAGTTAAGCTCGTGTGCAACGGTCATTGCAAGACTCACCTTGACATTCGACTAGTCACAACGAGATGCTTAGAGCTCACACAAGACTTATGCAACTCAAATTACCTCGTTGGACTAACACAAACATATCGTTCATCAAGAGCACTATTCAAGTCATCGTTATTGATCACAATCGACACTCAAATGTACAAGAGAACAGTAACTAACATTCACATTCAAGCAATCGAAAGAGAAGCCAATGAATCAAAACCACAGCCAAAACATTCACTACTAAAGCAATATGAAGAAGTTCCAAATGAAAACAACAAAATATGCCAAAAGCGAAATACAACCAAAAGGGTAGGTAGCTAGATACCTTCACCCCCACCAAAACGAAACAAGTAGTGTCCTCAATGCAAAATAAAAATGGAAAGTAGCAACGGGAAATAAAATGGAGGGAGAGTGTAGATCCCTCTGTCAAGCTAGGCCTGCGGTGAACTTGATTTAACGTTTCAAATACACCTCATCCAATTCTAGGTGCAAACGATCGTTATTCAGTATAAAACCCAACGAAGAGTTGAGGTCGAACCCATAGGGAGCGGTACGTGTCTAAAATTTAGTTATGAAGTTATAAAGTGGTATATTCGGTTAAAGGAATAGAATTTATCGAAAACATGCAAGTAATTCTAAGGGGGTGACAACGAATGTCAGATGGGGGTTTAGAGTTTCAAGTATCAACTATAACACAAGTAAAACAGAAGAAATAACGAGATAGAGAGGGATTCTCGGGATGTGATCGATTACGGGTAAATTTCACTGTATGGGTAATTGAAATTACTAATAAATAGCTAACTATCAATGGGTAGGCTAGGCTATAATTAAGATAGTTTTCTCTCAAACAACTACCCCGATTCAATTGATTTCTTTCGAACATCAACAATCTTCACAATTAAGAACAGCCCACACCTTAATTCACCCACTCTCTCGAGCTAGATGGGTAGAATCGGATTCAGGATTTACTCTTTCGAGCTAAATCCAAATTAACCCAATAACTACAATCATTAATCGAAAGCTTTGGTTCTAAAACTTCTCTCTCAAGCAAGACCAGAACTCTATACTAGAATTGCATTTGCAACTACAATTTATAGATTTTAACACAGCTATCAATTAAACCCACTTCAATTAAGTATTAAAATCAGTAAATAACAATACCCATAAGCTAATTCAGCCCATAATCACATGATCACACCATAAGAAATTGGAGATTTAGCTAAACATCATAAAAAGGTAAAAACTATTACCAACTAGATTGGTCATCAACTGGGTAAGAGTCTCCAAGCTTTTACAATATTTTCAAATGGTTAAATTCAAAACCCACTTGCAAATCCTCAAAATTCTGCAATAAATCCCTCAAAAACTAGAAGAAACAACTCTAAAAATTGTCTGGGAACTTTGGGACTCGCAGAACTCTCCTCAACTTTCAGAACTCCCTCAAAATTCCTTTTAAAATCCAATTTATAGTTATCTGCATTTTGGCCTGAAAGTCTACTCGACGGAATAAGTCGCGCCTCGCTGAGTGGTTCGGCAATCCACCGATTGTCCTCTTCCATCGCCATTTTATATTAGCCTTCATCATCTCAGGTCCTGTAACTTTGGGCGATCCAATTTGTTGTCGCAGAACCGATCAGCGATCCGCTGACTGCCCATTTTTGTCGCCAACTTGGTTCTTCCCCAGCGCTGGCATGATGGAACTTTGGGCGAGCTAAAGAGCCACTCGGCGGTGCGCCGAGTGGTCTTGGCGATCACCAGGATCGCTTTTTCTTCATTTCTTCAGCTTTTTAGTTCCTTTTTATCCGGTCATATTCTCTCCTTGCTCCTTAGCCTTAATAAATGCAAATCAACACTTTAACATCAGTTTAGGGCATAAATTAGGCATTTGGGGACACTTATGCTATCAAAACAAAGCCCAAATGAGTCGAAATCTCTGACTAATCAACACCCCCAACTTAAACTTTTGCTTGTCCTCAAGTAAAACTCAAGATCAATCAGTTCAACAAGGATGTTTACAAACAGTGTTGCATAAGACTCAACATAAATGCACACAACAAGATTCAAACTACTCATGCATTAATCAATTGTGCACTCAAAGTTTCAAATTGTGACTTACCATCATCAAGTGTACTCAAGCTCACAATTCTTACTTCAAATGCAAGTACAAGCTCAACAAAGGTATTCAAATGTCATCACAACAAAGATGATTTCATATTCACACAAACTTTCTCAACAATTTAAAGTCCCGGAATCACATACAACTCTCACATTCACAAAGATGAACACATGCATGACTCCACCCATAGGATTGCCCTTATTTTCTAATCAACATTCGTTTCAGTTCACTCAAGATGAAAAAGGTATTTTTAAGGCTTGTAATGAGGCTGAGTGCAAAGGAATGGAAATTTAGGCTTAGTGGCTTTTACCTTCATGAAGTATGGCTTGAAAATCATTTTCTCCTTTTCTTCCTCATTCAAACATGATGATAATCCACCCCATTATTCAACTAGACATGAATCACCGGATACCCCATTTCTTTTGCTATTTTCACAACTTTTTCTCTTTTTTCAGTCTTTTCTTTTCTTTCTTCTTTTGCATTTCTTTTTCTCTTTTTTTTAATATGGAGGGTTCCATTATTTTTCCAAACAATCCAACTCAGGGGAATATTTCTCACTTCGTGATTCTTCTTCTTTTTCGCCACACCCCCAACTTAAGCTTTTGGCCTAAGTTGGTTATTCAAACAAACCATTCTTCATGAAAGTTATGGGTGAAGGGTTAAAGGGAGGTCACAATTGTTCAAGTTTCTTCCAAGAAAAGGTTAGGCTCAAAAGGTGCCAAGCAAGGTTCACACATCTCTCAAGGTTGGCCACAAAGAGGTATGTTGTCAAATAGGCTCACTCTTCAAAAAATTTACCTAAGATCATAT
The DNA here is from genome assembly GCA_029582245.1 of Solanum etuberosum. NCBI lineage: Eukaryota > Viridiplantae > Streptophyta > Magnoliopsida > Solanales > Solanaceae > Solanum > Solanum etuberosum. Next base: position 48,838 of record JAJONR010001634.1, on the reverse strand, counting down.
CTATTGATTGCATCACTCAATCAATCGGACCAACGGGGCAAATTCTAGGTGTCATCATGCACAATGTTCAAAGAAACCTCACCACACAAGGCATTGATACAATTATCAAAAAAGACTCCACAATTTCTAGTTATCGTGCAATGTTCATCACAAGAGACTCATTCGACAACCGATTAGTCACAACGAGATGCTAAAAGTTCACATATTACCTATATAACTTTGTTTGCCTCATTTTAGCCGCACATTCATTTTGTTTAATTAAGAGCACTATACAAGTCATCGGTATTGATCACAACCGACACTCAAATTTGTACAAGAACAGCCACAATCACACACAAAAGAGGTGGAAAAATTTTAAAATTTGGTTCAAAACCATTTTTCTATCAAAATAATGGGCCACAAGCTACGAACAACCACAATACCACAACCAAGATATATAAATATAAACCAATATTCACAAAACATCCTACAAAAGTGGTAGGTATGGAAATACCTCACCCCACCAACAAAAAAATGAAGTTGTCCTCAAATGCAACTATAAACAGAAACAGTCAATAAAAATAACAGAGAGAGAGGGGAAAAGTCATCCTGCCAGGCTAAGCCTAGGGTGAAGTCTGCATGTCCGTCGCTCCATCTGTCTGGGCATCAATGCCCGGCATCACATCAGTCTTTGCTCCACTGGAGCCCACCATCGAAGTATCCTAAAGTTATGCTTGTCGTGCAGTCTCAAACATATCATCCTCCAAATCCACCAAATCATCATAGACAGCCTCGTCTCGATCACCATGATGCTCCTCATCTGTCTCAGCCTCGGACTCAGCAGCAGCATCATCAGCTCTAACCTCATCTCTGATCATAGTAGCCGGAGGAACATCCGAACATGTTTGAATATTTGCACTCGGGTCATCTGGGATCTCCACCGTCCCAAATAGTGAGGTAAAATAGGTGGACTTCAGATGGTCCACATCCTTTCTCAACCCAATAATATCGGCCTTCAAGGTTGCCACCTCATCAGTAGTTCTCTGCCCTCTCTCACTCTCGTCGTAAGGGCATCAATCGAAGCTCAGAGAGGTGTCAACACAGCAGCAATAACTCTCTTGATAATCCCAGGAATCGTGGCCTCTAGCCGGGAGGCACGCGTATCAACAGACTGGGCCAGCTGCCCCATCTTGAACAGCATCGCATGGGTAATCGGAGGTCGGGATGCAGAAGTAGCAGCAGCAACAGATCTATGGGGAGGGGGTGCAACAGAAGTATCCAGAGTTTTGTAAGGAGTGGAGTTGGAAGTACTTGAATGCCCAGTGGTCGGAGTAGACATGACTACCTCTGCAGGTAACGTATCAATATCAACCTCCGGGAATGTGTCCACCGGAGCTGCTCTCCTCCTTTCAGCCTCATCCTTTTGGTACTCGGCCTCAATACGCCGGATGTCAGTGGAAGATGTGGGTGTAACCTCTACATCCCTTTCTCATCTCGTGGAACTTGGGCCCGTCGACACAACTCGGTGATCAGCACCAAGAATGGAAGCGAAGTCTGCCTCTGTTTGGACCTCATGGCCATCTCCTACTCAATCAGCATCCCTAAATTTAGCTCCTGACGACTAATGATAGACCCTAGACAATCTGCCTTCGGGTGTCTGAGAATGGACTCGTTTTGGGATGGAATAATAGTGCTATTGATGAACCCAAACCAGTATCTGGCTGCAACATTCGGGTCCTTTTTCTCTATCTGGGCACCTGCCTCTATCCACCTTGGAGTGACATCGGAGAGAAGGGGTACCATCTAATCCTTAATATCCTCCAACGTCTTCTTTTTTATCAGATCGATATAGTCGTGCACAAAGTCATAAGTGCACCCCAGAACAACATTGATATTAGAGCTATCGCACTTCACCTTCTTGCCTCTGACTATCACGGAATCAACCGGCTTGAACATGCTGGCCTTCTTCTTCCCCTTAGGGACCAGCTCACCATAGGCCGAATAAAACTCCCGAACCCAATTGGGAATGTAGGGACCCCGGGGTTTAGTGAAAATCTCAAACTTATGGAACTTGAGAATGTTCCATATCTCTGGATACTTGTCCACCACACCATATGTGGTCAATCTCTTCTCATCTAATATGGTCCTCAATCCCTGGCCTTTAGTCTGTTGAGAGACCGAGGAGGAGGACCCTGTACTGGTGGCGCTGGGACCACCGCTTGTGCTGGAGCTGTAGCTGGAGGGAGAGTCTGAGGCACCGGGATCCTAGAAGGATCATTTGCTGATTTGGAGCGTAGCTCTGCTCTCCGGGCCTGTAATAGTTGGTCATCCTCAGGCTCAGAGATGGAAGCCTTAGAATCCTGTGAATCCCCCTCGTTGTCTCGTTGACTCCCTCATTGTCGGAGATGTACTCTGGTGTCTCAACCACGGGCGTCTTGCCCTTGCCTTTACCTTTTCCTCCTTTGGTAGGGAGTTTTTCTTTCTTTTCTCGGGATGCAGCTGCATCCTCATTTATGGTGATCCTTTATGCCTTCTTTCGGGGCAGCATGTCTCTTCCGGAAACCTTTGGTCTAGCCATTCCTGAAAACAACATAGAAAAACGTTATAAAACGTTCCAGAGAAAGTGCAGAAAATTAGTTGCAGAAAGACTCGCAGAACCGTTCGGTGAGTCGCCGAATCACTTTGGCGAGCCAAGTCGGGCTCGCCGAAAGTTCCAGCATAAAAATTTCAAAAACTCATAGCTGGTCGGTGATGTCCAGGGCCTATCGGCGGACTAGAAGTAGTCCGCCGAAAGCTACAGTGTATTTTAAGGGATTAGGGGCACAGAAGGGCGATCAAGAAGGACTTTCGACGAGTCACCGAGTGAACTCGGCGAGCACATGCGTATCGCCGAAAGTTACAGACCACAAACTCAACAATTAGAGAAATTAAGGGCGATCTAAGGGGACTTAGGTGAATCACTGAACCAATCCGCGAGCTCGACCCAGCTCGCCAAATGGGCCTTCGTGCCAGTTTTCAACCTCTTTCTTCAAAATTCAACCCACAGCCCACGAAAATAAAATTAAACACATACACTATGATATTAAGGTCAGACCCATAATACCCATGCCTTCGAGGAACTCCGACTTCCCCCAATTTGGCCAAAATTGGCCATTTGACGTCTTTTGCTTTTAAGAATGACATCAACCGCTCCATCATTGGGCAAAATACGTAATTTGGCATAATCCGGGGTTACTCAGATTTCACCCCACTAGACCCAACACATATTTAGCACAACCCAACACTTTAAACACGATTTCAACAAGCAAAGACACGAGAATCATTCATATACGAGCAATTAGGCACGAATTCAATTCATTTTGAGCATTCCAACAATTAAACAACGATTACCTAACAATATTCAACCACAAATTATCACTTGCATTCGAGTTCAACCACATATAGAGTTTGGGGTTCGGAAAAACCAACCTTTTATGCTAAAATGAGATTTCTAAAGCTAGGCGGCAAAGTAAAATCCAAATTCCATCCCCGAACAAAGATTTCAAACGGTACGAGAGTAAAAATGCAAAAAAAATAATCAAAAGATCTAATATAGGGTGCGAGAGTACGGGAGTTAAAAATGGGAGAAGATGAAGAATTTTCAAATTTTAAAACGTTTGGTCTTTAAAACCTTTCAGTTCGCGCTCCATTCAGCGATATAAGTCGAGCTCGCCGAACCACTCGGCAACGCTTGAGTGGTATTTTAGCTCGCTGAGTTTTACATAACTCCCAGCAATTTGGGGGGTTCAAACGGCGGACAAAGTCGGTGTCGCCGACTGAGCTTTTAGATCACCAAGTTTTACAGAATTCCCCATCAAGCTGGGTGGTTCCAACGGCGGTCCAAATCGGGGCTCGCCGACCTCTTCAGCGATTCGCCGACTGGATTATTGGCTCGCCTAATTGCCCATTTTCCAACACTTCTCACTTTTCAACCTGTAAAATCAACACCCGTTATTCAAAAACTAAATTTAAAAGATCAAAGACTTGGGTTACCTCCCATGAAGCGCCTTATTCAATGTAGTGGCATGACGGAAATACCAATTCAAGCTTCATTTTTGGGGTTTGCCATTGTGTCACTAGGCAACCCTCCTTTTGGCCTTGGATTTAGATGAGTCGAGATTTGACCCATCTGTGTTTCTAGCTGCTCGATAGAGACTGAATGAGAAGTCACCGTCTGATTGAAAGTTGAGACGTCCTCCTTCATCTCTTTCAACACTTTGTCTGAACCTTCGACCTTGTTGAGAATGCGTGAGAGCATGTCTTCTGTTCGGAAATTCTCTAAGTCAGCCCTTGGTTCCTTGGGCTTTTGACGCTCATGAGGTGGGATGTGCCTATCCTTGTCACCCTCTCTTTCCTTCCAAGTGGCATTACGATCATGCCATTCTCTGTCACGATCTCTCCATCCATCATCTCTGTTCCAACCCGGATTTCCACCCGACCTTTGATAGTTTTTACCAAAACCTCCTTCTTGATTTGCAAGTAAGTTCACATCCTCGTTGTACAACGCTTCAAATTGTGCCTCCTCGGGATTTTCTCCACCAACACCTTCAGCATTTACACTTTTCAACCCACTACCCATCACATTTTTTGACAATAAATCCAGTTGTGTCATCAATTTTGCCATGTTTTCGTCTCTCTCTTGATCCTTCTTGATATGCTCCTTTGTCATTCTAAAGGTGAGAGGAGACACTTGGTCTTCACGAGTGTACCATGCTCTATTGATTTTGTTCATATGATCTACGAGTTGATATGCGACATCATAAGGCTGTTGCATTATACCACCGGGAATAAGTTGATCAGCAACTCCTTTGTTCACAGAGTCAAGACTTCTGTAAAAGTATTGCAACAAGACATCATGAGGCAGTCCATGAGTTGGGCACTGAAGTAATAGCTTATGAAACCTCAGCCACGTCTCGTGGATTGGTTCGCCTTCCAAGCGTTTGTACCCTTGAATGCTATCCCTTATGGTCATCATTCTTGATGGGGGAAAGTACCTCAGATAGAACGGAGCAGTCAACTCATCCCAAGTGGTAATGGAGTTTCTCGGAAGATCAGCCAACCACTTTGTGGCTTCTCCCATCAAAGAGAATGGAAATAATCGAAGACGGACCGATTCTTGAGAAATGTTCTTGAACGAGAAAGGTCAACAAACGTCAACGAAATTCTTAATATGCTCATGGGGATCCTCATGAGCCAGCCCTCCAAACAATACTTTCAATTGTAGGAGATGAAGCATTGTGCTAGTGATGTGAAAAACAACGTTCCCTTCAGTAGGAGGTAGACGTATAGCTCCGACACCACCCAATTGGATAGGGTCGTTAACATCGTTCAAATTACCTATATTGTCTTGGTGGCCCACTTGGCTACCATTGCTCCCGTTTATGTTCATTTCTTCGTTTGTTCAACACAACCAACACAAACACAAACAACGTAAGTCGATTCAACTATAACACAAAAAAACACAATTCAAACTTCAATAATAGAATTTCAAAGAACACCACTCCCCGGCAGCGGCACCATTTTAATTTAACATTTCAAATACACCTCATCCAATTCTAGGTGCAAACGATCGTTATTTAATATAAAACCCAACGAGGAGTTGGAGTCGAACCCACAGGGAGCGGTACGTGTCTAAAATTCAGTTATGAAGTTATAAAGTGGTCTATTCGGTTATAGGAATAGAATTTATCGAAAATATGCAAGTAATTCTAAGAGGGTGACAACAAATGTCAGATGAGGGTTTAGAGTTTCAAGTATCAACTACAACACAAGTAAAACAGAAGAAATAACGAGAGAGAGAGAGGGATTCTCGGGATGCGATCGATTATGGGTAAATTTCACTGTATGGGTAATTGAAATTACTAATAAATAGCTAAATATCAATGGGTAGGCTAGGCTATAAGTAAGATAGTTTTCTCTCGAACAACTACCCCGATTCAATTGATTTCTTTCGAACATCAACAAGTTTCACAATTAAGAACAACCCACACCTTAATTCACCCACTCTGTCGAGCTAGATGGGTAGAATCGAATTCAGGATTTACTCTTTCGAGCTAAATCCAAATTAACCCAATAACTACAATCATTAATCGAAAGCTTTGATTCTAAAACTTCTCTCTCAAGCAAGCCCAAAACTCTATACTAGAATTGCATTTGCAACTACAATTCATAGATTTTAACATAGCTATCAATTAAACCCACTTCAATTAAGCATTAAAATTAGTAAATAACAATACCCATAAGCTAATTCAGCCCATAATCACATGATCACACCCCAAGAAATTTGGGTTTTAGCTAAACATCATTAAAAGGTAAAAATTATTACCAACTAGATTGGCCATCAGCTGGGTAAGAGTCTCCAAGCTTTTACAATGTTTTGAAATGGTTAAATTCAAAACCCACTTGAAAATCCTCAAAATTCTTCAATAAATCTCTCAAAAACTAGAAGAAACAACTCTAAAAACTGTTTGGAAACTTTAGGACTCGCAGAACTCTCCTCAACTTTCAAAACTCCCTCAAAATTCCCTTGAAAATCAAATTTATAGTTGTCTATGTTTTGGCCTGAAAGTCCACTCGGTGGAATAAGTCGCGCCTCGCTGAGTGGTTCGGCGATCCGCTGATTGTCCTCTTCCATCGCCATTTTGCATTGGCCTTCAGCATCTCAGGTCCTGTAACTTTGGGCGATCTAATTTGTTGTCGCGGAACCGATCGGCGATCCGTCGACTGCCCATTTCTGTCACCAACTTCGTTCCTCCCCAGGGCTGGCATGATGGAACTTTGGGCGAGCTAAAGAGCCACTCGGCGGTGCACCGAGTGGTCTTGGCGATCATCATGATCTCTTTTTCTTCACTTCTTCAGCTTTTTAGTTGTTTTTTGTCCGGTCATGTCCTCGCCTTGCTCCTTAGCCTTAATAGCTACAAATCAACACTTTAACATCAGTTTAGGGCATAAATTAAGCATCTGAGGACACTTATGCTATCAAAACAAATCCCAAATGAGTCGAAATCTCGAACTTATCAGAACTCTAGCTCGCTGGTGCAGCCTTACCCTGTAATCAATACCCTGCTCAACTCCAGCTCCGAAAGGCTGTGCAATGACCTCCTCCGTAGGCTTAGACCCTCTAGAACCCTCTAGGTCCTTTAAGTCCTCGTACACATCAATCTCATGATGTTCTGACTTGGGAGTGTCTGACTCCCCATCCTCATCAGCTGCAACATCTCTGGTCACAGTAGCCGCAGGGATCTCAAAATCAGCTGGAACAAGAGTCAACTCAGAATTAGGGTCCTCAGGGACATCTACACTGCCCCACAGCATCGATATGTCAGTGGATTTCAATTCATCCACATCTCGACGTGGTCCAGTAATATCATTCTTCAGAGGGGTCAAATTAGTGGGTTAACTACATGTCTGCTCACACACCTCAACCCGAGCGGTGAGGCCACCCAATGCTAGTCCATGGGCAATAATCAACTTTCGATGTTCTTTCAACTCTTCTCGAATGGGAGCCAGTGCAGGAACAATAGCACACTTTATTATCGAAGGGATTGTGGTTTCCACCCGAGAAGACCTCACATCGGCCGATGGGCAAGGTTTCCCATTTTATAAATCATCGCATGAGTCAAAGAGGGACGGGTGACAGGAGCATGAGCAGTAGAGGTCAAAGGGGTAGGTATACCTGATGGCTTAACGACAGGAGTGGGAGGTGTAGGACCAGCCTCCATAAACTCAACGTCAACAACCGGAGAAGTGTCCACCACAGTTTTCTTCTTCTTCTCTGCTTCATCTTTCAAATACTTCCCTTCGATCTGACAATTATAACAAGAGGAGGAAGGAGTAACCTCAATATCCATCTTTGCCATAAAAGGCACACCTACTCGGTGACACAAGGCATTGATCAGAACCGGAAATGACAATGAGGTTTGATTTTATTTGGCCCTCATAGCCATCTCATGTGCAATAATAGAGCCCAGCTTCAGCTTCTACCGGACGATTATACACCCCAAAAGTGCAGCCTTTGGATGCCCGATATTGGAATCATTTTGTGACGGCATCAACGTGCTACTGATGAACCCAAACCAGTACCGTGCTGCGATGTTAAGATCTTTCTTCTCAATAGTCGCCCCCACCTCAATACATGGGGTGTCACATCACTCAATAATGGGGCAAGCCACCCTTTCAAATCTTCCAACGTCTGAGTCTTGATTTTGTCGGCCAAAGACTGTCGAGTCCACACTGTGCAATCCAGCTCATCGTTGATATCTATCTCACTGCACTTCACCTACTTTCCCGGCACCTCTATAAAAACAATTGGTGACATCGAACTAGCCTTTCTTTTCCCTTTTGGGAACAGCTTGTCGTACCCTTCATAGAACTCTCGAACCCATATGGGAACATATGAACTTCAAGGTTTTGTGAACTGCTGGAACCTGTGGTACCACATCGTCTCCCAAACAGCCAGATATATGTCCACCACTCCATCTGTGGACAACCTTTTCTTCTTAAGTATAGTCTGCAAGCCAACGACCTTTAAATGAATCATGGACCGAGGAGGATTTACCGGGACAAGAGGCACTTGTGGTGCCTGTGGTGCCGGAGGTAGTGCCAGTGGGTCATGGGCTGCTTAAGAATGCAGCTCTGAACGTTTCCTCTTTGTCAACTTGGCTTTTAGCACTGATGTATTGACTGGAGTACCGGACCCCTCAACCTCCTCATTCTCTAACTCGGATGAGGTGAATTGGATGGAATCAATGTCCACATTATCTTCCGAACTGGTGTCGTCTACCACCTATTTTTTACCCTTACCACTCGCCTGTGGAGGTTTAGGACGAGTGGTTTGGGTGTGTTCAACTTCCTCCAAAATCAGTACCCCATTTGATCTGTTCCGGGGTGGTGGAGCCTGTGACGTGGGCCTCCTCCGAGGTGGAGGAAAATCCTCATCGAATGCTCGCTGAGGTTTAGCTATACCTATAAAAGCACACAAACGAGAACAAATTTAATCGCAAAAGGTTAGTGAAATAGAATTCTCAAAAAAATATAGAACAACTCGCTGAAGCAGTTTGGCGTGTCGCCGAGTTCACTCGGCGAGCAAAAGAGGTCTCGCCAAAAGTTACAGACATTTCAAACAAAAATTCAGGTTAAAAAGAGCGATCTCAAGACCATTCGGCGAGTCGCCGAGCTCACTCGATGAGCAAAAGAGACCTTGCCAAATGTTACAGAAATTTTCAGCAAAATATTAGGTAAAAAAGGTGATATCCATGACATTCGGTGAGCTGAAGAGTCATCGCCGAAAGTAACAGCGGCTTCTCTTCATCAGCTTAGAAGTTAGGCGATGGGGAAAACATTGGACAACACGCTGAGTCAACTCGGCGAGCTCAACAAAGCTCGCTAAAATGGCCCAACGCATCACCTCCCCAATCTTTTTCTCGATTCATAACCAACAGCCTACGACACACCAATTTAAGCACCATTTCAAACAATTCTCAACTACCCACGATGTATTAACAACCCGGGGTACTCAGACTTCCCCCAATTATCGATAATTTAACCAAACGATGATTTTCTCTTAAGAACGACGTCACCCAATCCATCATCAGCAAATTCAAGTCATTTGGTCAAATTTGGGTTACTCAAACTTCACCCTTACACTACCCAACATGCAATACCCACAATTTCATCATCTAATATAAAAAACTTAAACAATTTGGGATCAAACGGTTGATTCAACAAGTTCGATTTCAATTTAACATTAGATAAATCAACAGGCATACACCAAGACACAAAATTTAACTAAGCAACGATAAGCCCATTACACTACCCATTAGCATTTCAACTAAGCACAAAATTAAACAAAATTTGAGAAACCAACTTCCAATGTAGACAACGACACAGACGCGGTAAAAAGAGAGGGTAGAGGGATCCGAACGACACTTCAAATTCAAATCACACGACACTTAAATGAAATTATAGACTAAAGGTTGATGGAATGAGTAGAGGAGTCAAAAATTTGAATTTAAAAGGGTAAAGATTCTTCAGTGCGCGCGCCATTTGGCGAATAGAACTAATGTCGTCGAACGACTCGGCGATCCACCGAATGTGTCGCAGTCCGCCGAACTTGACAGAGTATCCAACACTTCATTGGGTGCAAAGGGCGAACTCGATTGGGTATGCTTAATGAATTAGGTGATGCGCCGAAAGTAACAGGGTCTTCAGCCCTACCACAGGTGCAATGGGCGAGCTTAGTCTATCTCGCCGATCAGACTCGGTGATTCGCCGAGTGAGCTATGAGCTCGCCCAAACTTTCAGAACTTTCCTCATTTTTTACCTTCATGGGGCGATGCATTTAGGCGATTATGAGGGCAATTCGGTAATTCGCCAAGTGTTCCAGCCCCTCACCTAATTGCATTTCTTCCAAAATACGAACTCCAACCTGCGCATCCAACAAACGTTATTCAAATAACAAAAAGTAAAGCTTGAGTTACCTCCCAAGAAACGCCTTAGTTAACGTCGTGGCATGACGTGGACATGCATTCAAGCATCATCTAAATACATCACGTCAATCTTAGTCACATTGGGGCTTTCTCCAAAGTAAAGCTTCAACCTTTGCCCATTCACCTTGAACATCGACCCATCTTCGTTCTCAACTTCTATTGCCCCGTTCGCAAACACACGATTTACTATGAATGAGCCCGACCATTTTGACTTGAGTTTTCCTGAAAAGAGTCTCAGACGAGAGTCATATAGAAACACAAGATCATCAACTTTAAAATCTCGATGAAGGATTTTGGCGTCATGCCATTTTTTTATTTTCTCCTTATAAAAGGATGAACTCTCATAAGCTCGAAGCCAAAACTCTTCCAAAGCATGGAGTTGGTCAATTCGATCCTTCGATGTATTCGCCCAATTCGAGTTCATGGACTTCACGGCCCACAAGGCTTTATGCTCAAGTTCAACCGGTAGATGACAAGATTTACCAAACACCAACTGATACGGGGACATACCAATCGGGGTCTTGAATGCAGTTCTATATGCCCAAAGAGCGGCATCTAACTTCCAAGACCAATCAGTTCGATATGCATTAACAGTATTGGCAAAAATCCCTTTGATTTCCCGGTTGGACACCTCGACTTCCACACTTGTTTGCGGATGATAAGGAGTGGCCACCTTATGCTTGACTCCATACTTAATCAACAATAATGCGAACATTTAGTTATAGAAATGATAGCCCCCATCACTAATGATTGAACGTGGAGTGCCAAATCTCGTGAAAATGTACCGCTTGAGGAATTGAACGACACTTCTCCCTTCATTGTTAGGTAAGGCCACCGTCTCTACCCATTTAAAGACATAATCAATGGCTACCAAGATGTATTTGTTCCCATAAGAACTCACAAAAGGTTTCATGAAATCGATTGCCTACACATCAACCAACTCAACCTCTAAAATATGAGTGAGAGGTAATTCATGCCTTCACGACATTTCTCCTTGCTTTTGACATTGTACGCACTTCTTGACAAGAGAATTCGCATCTTGATACAAATTTGGCCAATAATATCCACTTTGTAGTACCTTAGCAGTTATACGCACTCCACTATGGTGCCCACCAACTGGTGAAGCATGGCAAGCGTCAAGAATAACATTTACCTCAACTTCCGGAACACATCTTCTAATCATGTGGTCCGCACACTCCCGAAATAGGTAAGGTTCATCCCAAAAGTACTTCTTCACATCGAAAAGGAACCTCTTTAGTTGGTAAAATTTTTAGCCCATCGAGAAGAATCCCACACACCACATAATTGGAAAACTCAGCATACCAAGGTTGAGTACCATTCGACACAACCATCACCGACTCATCGGAAATGCTTCTTCAATATCTTTTTCACCAAAAACAACCACATTTGTTTCAAACCTCGACAAGTGGTCAGCCACTTGGTTCCCACACCCCTTTCGATCTTTGACTTCCAAGTCAAACTCTTGCAATAATAATACCCATCGGATCAACCTCGGTTTCATATCTTTATTAGACATCAAGTAATGTATAGCATCATGGTCAGTGTGTACCACCACCTTGGTCCCTAAAAGATAAGCTCTAAACTTCTCAAAAGCATACACCACACCTAACAACTCTTTCTCAGTAACGGTGTAGTTCTTTTGAGTTACATTCAAGGTCTTGCTTGCATAGTATACCGGGTGAACCAAATTTCCCTTGCGTTGGCCAAGTACAGCCCCAAAGCCACACTGCTTGCATCACACATTAGCTCAAATGGAAAGCTCCAATCGGAGCAACAATGATCGGAGCCAAAACGAGCTTCTTTTTTAAACTCAAAAATGTTTTGACACAAGCTTCATCAAACTCGAAGACACTTTCCTTTTCAAGTAACTTGCAAAGATGGTGGGCCACCTTAGAGAAATCTTTTATGAATCTTCGGTAGAAACCCGCATGACCCATGAAGCTTCTAACACCTTTAACTGAGATAAGAGGAGGCAACTTAGTGACAACATCAACTTTAGCTTGATCAACTTGTATGCCTTCTCCCAAAATTTGTTCCCCAATACAATACCTTCCTTCAGCATGAAATGACATTTCTCCCAATTGAGAACAAGATTTGTTTCGACACATCTTTGCAAGACTCTACCAAGGTGCGCAAGGCACGCTTCATATATATATCCCACAACTGAAAAGTCATCCATGAAGACCTCCATCAAATCCTCTACCATATCAGCAAAAATAAAGAGCATACACTGTTAAAACATCGTCGGTGCATTACACAATCCGAAGGGCATTGTTTAGAAAGCAAACGTCCCATAGGGACATGCGAAGGTTGTTTTTTATTGATCTTCCTGTGCAATGGAGATTTAATTATAAATGGAGCAACCATCTAAGAAACAATACCATCCACGACCTGCAAGTCTATCAAGCATTTGATCCATAAAGGGCATCAAAAATGGTCCTTCTCGGTCCACGCATTCAACTTACGATAGTCCATCCATACATGCCAACCGGTAACCGGTTTCATTGGCATAAGCTCTCCTTTTTCATTAGGGACCACAGTCATACCTCCTTTATTTGGAACACATTGGACGGGACTAACCCACTTTCTATCCGCAATAGGGTAGACAACTCCCGCATCAAGCCACTTAATAATCTCTTTCTTGACGACTTCTTGCATAGGAGGATTCAACCTCCTTTGATGGTCAATACTTGGCTTATAATTACTAGCCAATTGAATCTTGTGAGTACAAATACAGGGAGGAATTCACACAATGTTGGCAATCGTCCACCCAATAGCCTTGATAAATCTTTTCAACACACTAACAAGCGCTTGCGCTTGCCATTCAAGAAAATCCGCAACAATAATTATGGGTAAAGTATTATTGGCTCCCAAGAACACATAAAGAAGGTGAGGTGAATGTACCTTCAATTTGAGCTTTTGTGATTCCTCAATAGATGGCTTTGTGGGAGGATTTTCCCTATTCTTCAAATCGATATCAAGTTTCAAAGGGCTCTTAGAATAAGAACCTGAATCCGATAGAGCAGTCACTACTTCATCATAATCTTGAATTTCCTCCCCATCATAGTTCAAGCGGACGGCAGCCAAAGATTCACCAACACAAGAAACTTCGCTCACACTAGCAACCGTTTCATCAATCACGTCAATAACCGATATCACATGGAGATCACTTGGTTGCTTCATCGATTTACATATACTAAATGTAATTTGCTCACCATTTACTCAAAATTTCAGTTTACCACTTTCCACATCAACAACAACTTTCCCGGTAGCTAAGAACGGCCTACCAAGAATAATACGGACATCGTCATCAATCTCGCAATTGAGGATTACAAAATTAGCCGGAAATATAATTTTTTCTACCTTCACCAAAATGTCATAAAGGATTCCAATAGGGCGCTTAATAGAGCGGCCGGCCATAAGAAGACGCATAGTTGTAGGTTTAGGCTCACCTAGCCCAAGTTGCTTGAAAATGGCATAGGGCATCAAGTTTATACTCGCCTCCAAATCACACAATGCTTTAGAAAATTGGAACATCCCTATAGTGCAAGGGATAGTAAATGCCCCCGGGTCATCCTTCTTGACAACCACGTTGCTCAAAATAATGGCACTACAACTATGGGATACTTCAATCGTCTTGAAATCCATACTTCTCTTCTTAGTGACCAACTCTTTCATAAACTTTGCATAACTCGGCATTTCTATAAACGCCACTACCGAAGGAAGATTAATGGAAAGAGTTTTGAAGACGGAAGAAAATTTTTGGTACTTCATGTCTTCATCCTTCTTATTCAATCTTTGAGAGAATGATGGAGTAACTTTGGGCATCAGCTTTGTAGGTACCGAGGGAGGCACAACCCTCACGTTTGACTTTTTAGCATCACCAGAAACAACACTTTTGGTGCATCATCAACCTCATTGGAGGCTTCATTGTTCAACTCTTCGTCAAGTACATCACTTTAAAAAACCGTGGCTTTCCCTTTGTTTGAACTTGCATTATTATCATTTGGCACATCACTTTCCACAACCTTACGACTCCGGGTCACGATGGACATGCATTGCGCATTATCATACTTCTGATTGGCCATGGTATCACTAGGAAGACCCCCTTTTAGTCTCGGATTCAAGTGAGCAGAAATTTGACCCATTTGGGTCTCAAGTTTTTTTATAGAAACCGAATGAGAGGTCACCGTTTGATTTAAAGAGGAGAAATCAGTCTTCATCTCCTTGAGCACTTTATACGATCCTTCCACCTTGTTTAGGATGCAGGCAAGCATATCCTCGGTCTGAAAGCTTTTGGGATCGGCATTTGGTTCCTTAGGTTTTGGACGGTTATGAGGAGGCACATAACGATCTCTATTACCATCTCTTTCTCTCCAATTTGCACCCCTATCACGCCAATCTCATTCTCTATATATCTAACCACCATCACGATCTTTGTTCCAACCTTGATTTCCAACCGGCCTTGGATAGATCAAACGAGAACCCCCCAGTTGGTTCGACAAGAATTGTACCTCTTCATTATACATGGCTTCAAATTGTGAATCATCCGGGCTCATTCCACTACTAGTACTAACCGCATTCACGGCCTTATAACCACCTCCCATGACATGTTTCGTCAACAAGTCCATTTGGATCATCATCTTTGCCATGTTTTCATTACGCTCTTGGTTCTTTTACATTTATTCTTTAGTCAACCCAACATTTAAAGGAGAAACTTGATCCTCCCGTGTATGCCATGCTCTATTAATCTTGGTCATCTCATCAAGCAAAGCTGACACCACGGCAAATGGTTGTCTCATAATTCTACCCTGAATGAGTTGATCGGTGACACCCTTGTTGACGGTGTCAAGACTCCGGTAAAAATGTTACAAGAGCACATTATCCGGCAACCCATGAGTAGGATATTGGAGGAGTAGCTTTTTAAACCTCGACCAAGTTTCATGAATGGGTTCACCATCAATCCGCTTGAAATTTTGAATGTTGTCCTCAACTTCAACATTCTCGAGAGAGGAAAGAATCTTTCATAGAACACCTCCGTGCGCTCCTCCCAAGAAGTAATAGAGTCTCTTGGTAGTTCGGTCAACCACTTTGTTGCTTCCCCCACTAGTGAAAAGGGAAACAAACAGAGTCAGATGGACTCTCAAGAGATATTATTGAAGGAGAACGGTCTACACACATCCACAAAATTCTGAATGTGATCATGAGGGTCCTCATGAGCAAGTCCCCCAAAGAAACCTTTCATTTGGGGTAGCTGAAGCATAGTTCCGGTTACATGAAAAATAGTGTTACCCACAATTGGGGGAAAACGAATAGCACCGGCACTTCCCATTTGATCCGCGTTTACATCATTCAAGTCTCCAATGTCGTCATTGTGCCAAAGTTGGCTAGCAGCATTGCTCCCATTTACACTCATTTCTTCATTTATTGACAGCAAACAACAATAACACTAATAAGAAAGTTCTACTACAACCAAATTAGTTCACAAAAACACTTCAATAAAAGTATTCTAAACACCACTCTCCGACAGCGGCGCCATTTTTTATAACGCTCAACTACACTTCTTATGATTCAAAGTGTAGGCAGTCGCTAACAAGTATAAACCCAACGGTGAGTTGGGGTCGATCCCACAAGGAGTGATACGGAAAAGAATTCAGATACGAAGTATGAAATTGTTCTAATTTCTTGTAGAATAGAAATAAACAAAATGCAACATAATGTAAATTAATAAGTTTCAATTATCAATATTAAGAGTTTGGTAATCAATTGTTAATGAAGACAACTAATGCGGTGTTTGAACAAATAGAGGGGGAACCTTAGAAGTGTGTGAGCAATCGCATACTAATTTCGCTTAATAGGTAATGAAAAATTTCTTTAAATCGTTGAATCTCAATGGGTAAGATGGACTGTAACTATACAACCATTTTTCAATCAGCTATTATGTTTCAAGCGAGTTCTTTCGAACCTCAACAAGCTTAACAATGCAAAGCAACCCAAATCCTTAATTTAACCCACTTTATCAAGCTGGGTTGTAAAAATACAAGTCAATACAACTATCAATCATTTACTCCACTCTAAGTAACTTTCACAAGCAAGCATAGAGAGCTAAAGCTAGAACTAAATTTTCAACTTCGGTTCATAAATGAAAACATGAATAAATAACTGAACCCATTTCAAAACAACATTAAATTAAGCAATTATCAATACCCACAAGCTAATAGATTTATTCGATTACATAATTCCACCACAAAGGAAAGGGGGTTTAGCCAAGCATAACAAAAAGCAAGAAATAGTTACCAAAAATATGTTCCGTCGAATGACTAAATCTCCAATGCTCAATGCCAAAATTAAGACTAAAACCTTAAAACCTCAATATCTGAGCTCAAAACTCTCTCCAAGAATATTCAGTATTGTAAAAGTATGTAAAAATCTCTAAAATATGTGTAAGATCCTTTTCTCTCTCTTCAAAAATCAATTTATATGTTTCCAAGAACTTCCCAAAAAATTTGTAGGTAGTCCCATTGGTGAAGTTAGTCACAATCGCCGATGAATCGGAGATCCGTCGATACGCACGACTTCTCACCAATTGGACTTGACTTCTGCATCCAGTTGTTCGGTTCATTTAGGTGAACTGGATCGACCTCGCCGCTCCATTCGGCTCATCGTCGAAGTGCACTTTCGTTCGTCGAGTTTGATTAGTTCATGAGCCAACTCGCTGGACCTTTTGGCGAGCTAGAAGCTCACTCAGCGACTCACCGAGTGGCTTTTGTGAGTTCTAGCCTTCTTTTTCTTCAGTTTTTTCAATTTTTTTGCAATGTAATGTCCTTGCCTTGTTCTTAAGCCTTCATGGCTGCACATAAATAATTTAATATCAGTTGTGAGCACATAATTGGCATTGAGGACACTAATTCATTAAATAGCAATCCCTAAATGAGTCAAAGTTTCCGACTCATTAACGCCAGATTAGATCGGAATGCGATAGTCAAACGTGTGCTGCTACCGGAGATCGGATTCATGCTACTGACGCCAGTTCAGATCAGAATGCGACAACCAAACATGTGCTGCTACTGGAGATTGGGTTTATTATTTATTTTTCAATTTTTTTCTTCTTCAACCTGGAAAGCACAGGTTGTTAAAACCACCAAAAAGAGGGGTCAAAAATTTACTCCTGCAATTTCTCGACCATCCTTACCTAAGGTTAGTATGTCGATCTTCTTTTATCGATTGTTGAATCTGTTTTGGTTAGTTAATCAAATAATGATACATTAATGAAAATATAATGTTTCAGGTTGTAATGTATCAATATTTAAGTTTAATTAGTTGATACATTAAACCCTAATTTTGTTCATTATTTGAGGAGTTGTTATAATTTTCTAAAATTATTGATACAAAAATAATGTTCAATAGTGTATCATTCAAAACATGCATTTTTTCAGTATGCATCAGATACAAAAGTTTGTTAAAATGTATCAGACACAAACATAAGATAAATGTCAAGTCACTAATTTAACTGTATTCCTTTGTTTGTATCATGTTTAAGGGTTGGGCAACTTTTGTATCATGTTCAACTGGTTGGGCATTTTTATATCATGTGTGGAGTTGTTGTAATTATGTGAAATTATTGATACAAAAATAATGTTCATTGGTGTATTATTCAAAACATGTACTATTCAGTGAGTATCAGATACACAAAGTTTACTAAAATGTATCAAATACACACATAAGATACATTGCAAGTTACTAATTTAACTGTACTCAATTATTTTGTATCATGTTTAAGTGTTGGGTAATTTTTATATCATGTTTAACTAGTGAAAATTTAGTAGCAGTTACAAATATTTGTCAGATTGTATAGATCATCAATTGATATTGTGTATCAGTTACTCTTTTTTATCATTATGTATCAACTAAATATTAAGATACTTTGTAGTTACAATTATGTATCATATGATTAACTTGGCATGTTTCTCATGATGATTTACTTTTTTGTAGCTGCCTTTACTGAGTTCCTTAGTGACGAAATCAAAATTCCATCAAATGGTTTCCGAGCTGATTATCTTTGCACAAGATATGAAGCATTATTATGGAGATACAGTATTAAAAAGGCAAAGTCATACTATGTTAGCGATAAAATGATCCTCCAAAGCCCAAGGGTCGCTACACTCCACTGCAGCAAGATGATTTGGTTCATCTTGAATAGTGATTATGTATCAATGAATAGACACCCTTTGATGTTTTGTTTCTTTTTTAAAGACAATTTTACTTAAGTTTTAAAGTGTTACTCTAAATACTGTTTCATGTCTTTTTGAATTTGAATATTTTTTTGTTATTGATTATATCATGTAAATTCTTAAATATTGTGTTTTAATTATAATGTTGTTGATACATAACACATCATCTGATACTTAAATCTTTCACATTATTCATTTAAAGTTCAGAAACATAAGTATCATATTCATTACTAATTTTAATCAATTGTATAAAAGGAAAATTGTGTTTGTTTGATGCATTACGTGTATATGGTGTTTCCCACAAGTTGAACATGATACAAAAGGAAAGTTCAGAAACACATAATCAATCTTTCACTTAATGTATATGATATATTAGATATGAGTCTTATCAATGCATATAAATTACATAATTATGTATCAGATTCACATAAGTTATTTATTATTAGATAACTTAGATATGAGTCTTATCAATGCATATATTCACATAAGTTAATTATGTATCAGATAAATCATTCACACACAAAATTGAACTAATTTTTATACAAAAATAGCAAAACTGACATTTATTGTATCAATACTTCACATTGTTGACAGTTCAAGCTACTTTATAGAAATATAATAGTGAAAAATCCATATAATTGAAAAATTATTCAACATGAACATGAATGTCTTATATAAATTCAATGATTCACTTTTCTTTGGGAAAAAAATACAAGTCCTACGGTTGTGACCTTCTTGTCCACAACGTCCACAACAACTCGTGTATCTCGACTTTTAAAACAGTTGGATATATGTATCTCGCCTTTAATGATACATGTATCTCGCAGTCAAAATATGGTATAGAAAGTAATATTACAAATTATCGTGAATTCTAGTAATTGGGATCTAAAGTAGTGAGATTTATGTATCAATGTATCCGATACATATTCACTGCAATGTAGTAATCAGAGCAGTGGGGATGCATATCTGTAATATTCTTGCTCTTCAAAACAGCAATTACGTGTGCATAAGGTATTTCGTCTAGTTGAAATCTCCCACAATTATATATTTTTCGCTCAAGGCTAACAATGCATCTTCGTCCAGATTCATAAACTAAAAGAATAAATTCAGACGATTCAACAACCTGCAAACATTAAATAAGTTAATGATACATTAAATGAAATACCATTTTTTTTTGGTGTTTTCGAAGCAAGACTGATCAAACAGCTAACTAATACATCACTTCAGATACATAAGTACCAGATACACACTATTAGCCTGATATATTATTATACAAATTAGAGCTAGATACACACTCGCTAATAATGATATACAACATGTGTATGATACTTCTTAATTAATACTTCTTTGTTATATGTATCAGATACAATATGTTATTCTGATAAATGTTATACAAATTAGAGCTAGATACATATCCGCACGTATCAAATAAAAAAAAAATGACCATATGATAATTTACAGATTTTAAAAAATATGCTAGTAATCTGATACTAATGTATCCTGACTTACATATACATATCAAAAAACAGAAAATAAAAATACATATGTTCATGATACATTTAAAAAATAATATGTATCAAAATATCAATTACAAACTCACTAAATATCTTAGGAATAGCAATATATATCACGACTTATGTATCAAAAAATTAAAAATATTAATTCACAATACAAAATAACTAATCCAATACCTTTTTTTTATCAAATCTTTGTACCTTGAAATTGAAGTTGTGCTTTACTTTGTTTTTCACTGTTACAGAGATGAGCGCTGCTTTATAAATTATTTGAGAATATAGCATAAACTCCAATTCAGATCGGAATGCGATAGCCAAACCTGTGTTGCTACTGGAGATTGGGTTCATGCTACCGACGCCAGACAATTTCACCGGATGTAGCATCAATGTATCTCTTCAGCCATCTTGTCTGTTGCATCAATGGCGGATTTGAGATTCAATTCAGCTGTAATGGCGGATTTGAGATTCACAAAAGAAATTATTTGTTCAACAACTATTCCATAACTATTATATCGTTCATAACTCAGATTGTTCACCCAAATTCTTGAATATCTTTAAAAAAATTGATATATTCATCATGTATCAGCAACTGTGGTCATCTATTTTGGATCTGTTATGATTTGGGATAGATGGAGGAGAAGAAAATTTGAATTTTGAATTCTCTGAATATGTTACAGATTGGAATAGATTGATATCAATTTGTTTTGCGTGATTCGTGGGACTGATAATTAATTTTACGTTTAGATTCATTTTTAAGCGCAACAGTTAAGTTATTTAATGTATCAGACTTTATGTATCCGGTTGAATAGAATGTATCTGGATGCTACAATTTTTAAGGAATTTTTGTAAAATAGAAAAGAGTTGGAACAAGATGTAATTTAGGTTTTACACTATGAGATTTATGTAATTTATCCAAAGAAATACTACTTATTAATTTCGATATTGGTTATTGAGTTAACAATTTTTAAATGGTTTTGTAAAAGTTTTTATTGGGTTGTCAATTTTGTTTTTGATTTTTGATTTTATGATTTTGGTTAATGGTCAAAATCGATAATACAATAAGATTAAATTAAAAGTACTATTTTACTTCTTATTATATAACAATGACTTTAGCATTTTACCAATTCTATTTTTAGATTTAGTATTACTTTCGGCCGTAGGCAACACAAACTAACATATATCCCTCTCTATTGTAACACTTATATTCTTGACACAAACTATTATTACCTTTTCTCTTCTCAATTTTAGATTTAATTGTGACAAAGACAAATAATTCATGTTGTTTAATTTCGTGCATGAGACTTTAGAAGAAGTTCGAACTATTATGTCTTAAACAAAAGTGATCAATGTAGAAATTTGTGTTGCACTTCTATTCTTACAAAAAATTTTATTTTTATGAACATCATGTATATATGATCATATGAGCATTTTCTTATCGATTAAATCGAACCGTTAAGATCCAACACCTGATAATCTGAGAACCGATAATAAATATTTTGATTTAGCTATTAAGTTAATGTTTTCACAAACCAAAATCGATAAACCAAGTCTAATTGTACACCCCTAGTGATTTATACATTGCATTCCTTCTTATTCTTCTTTTCTTTTCCTTTTTCTTTTCTTCTTCCGGGAATGAATTCACACAAATAAGTATGCTTGGACTCTTCCTATCCTTGTTTCCAATTACTCTCTGTCCCTAATTATTTGTCCACTTTTGAATTAATCCACCTATTAAGAAAATAATTAATAACATAGTGAATTTGTTATTTTACCCCTATTAATTATAAAGTGGATGATTTAAAAATTTAAGATTTTCAAGAAGTTCTACCTTTATCAAAATTAATTAATTGAGGGTATAATAGGTAATAAAAATTGTTCTTTCTTGCTTTGTCAAAATGGACAAATAAAAAGAAAAAATTGGATAAATAATTAGGGACATAGGGAGTATCATTTAAATCAAGATAGGAGAACCCATAAATTTCTATTAATCGTCATTAGTTAAAGCTTTATAAAGTTCTAATCAACATTATTGATTAATCTAACATGAAGTCTTCGCATTATTATAAACAAAATATTAAAACATACTACTAAAAAAAACATATTGAAGATACCAACTAAGTAATCCAATAGTTTACAAGTCTTATCAATTCTACGTTCGTCCATTTTTAATTGTTATGTTGCGCTTTTCGAAAGTCAATTTGACTAATTTTCAAAGTTAAATTAGAATACTTAATTCGATATTTTAAACAAAAAATTTAGATATTCAAAAAACTATACAAAAAGTACTTTTAATTGCAATTTTTGGCATATCAATATGATAAAAAAATACATCATAAAATGTTAGTCAAAGTTCTTATAGTTTGACTCTAAAAAAGGAAACCATGATAATTAAAAGTGGACGGAAGAAGTAATAATTAGCTGTTTGACATCTTAATTAGGGCATACTTAATCAATGACATAATCATGATTACAAATTATTAATTGTTAAAGTTAAGATAGGTGCGACTTTGTGATATTAATTACTGAATAATTAAAGGTGTTTGACTTAGGGATTAGTGGGTGGCTTGTACTAGTAGTTTGTAGAACAATGCTTTTTAAAGACGTTTTTGAAGTGAGTCTCAAGATAGGATGTATCAAAAATCTTTTGTGAACAAATAAAAGACGTAAGTCTATAGAACATACGTCGTAGAATTTAGGGCGTAAGTCTCAAACCTAAAAGCGTAAGTTTTAAACGTAAAAGTGTACGTTTTGAACGTTAAATATGATTTTCATTGTTTTAAAAGTTTTTTGCTATAAATTATGTTTTTTTATTATTAATGTAATGACATTTATAATTTATATTTTCCAAAAATATAACTTATTTGAAAGCTGATTTTCCAAATTTTTTCATCCTCACACAGTCACACGTTTAGTGGATCCCCTCTTTTGCCACATCAATATTTTAGAGGGTAAACACTATGGTCTTATTTGTTTACACTTAATGGGGGTCTGAATTTTAATCATTCAGATTCGCCTCATTAAGTGTGTTTATTTTTGAGGATTGAATCTTAATTATTCAGATTCAGCTCATTAAGTTTGCTTGTTTTATTTGTTTATAAGCCTCTTAATGCATCTGAATAGATGTGAATGAATCAGATATTTAACACAGTCTTAACATCATTCATACTCAAAAATAAGACGCCTATCTTAATTCAACTACATCATAACAAGTCAAAAAAGTCACGTTGTTTTCTTATTTAATTAATGTTAATTACATGCTTATCGTTATAATTTCCTTTATTCTTATTAACTTAATATACGCCTTTTACTTCATAAATTAATCAATATATTTGAATTGATAAGCACTCCCATGGTACAATATTTAGCATGCCAGAAAATAAAAAGTATTAATTATTTAATCGATAACAATAACAAATGTCTATTATAAAATAAAATGTTTTCATAAACAATATATTACTACTCTATATAAATTATTTTACATTGCATTATATTAGATTCTCAAAGTTTTTGAGTGCAAAGAATAGTCATATTAATGATGTAACTTAATGTTAAATTCTTAAAGATAAATCATATTACCTTGGTACAATAAAAAATATTCAAAATATTATTTTCTATAAAAAAAAAAAAACTATTTTACTAAAATGCGGTTTTTATAATATTTTATTGATATATTGTTTAATTTCATATGCATATTTAGATATTGAAAACAAACAGGCCTAATAATTTAGTGTTCAGATTCAGAGACAACATCTTAATGATCATATGTGTATTCAGATTTATATATCTAGATCTTAATACACATCTTACTATTCAGATGTGTATTCAGATTCAGACGTCTTAATCTTAATGAAAACAAATGAGGCTTATCAAATAAGTAACTAAATTTAAAAATTAATTAAATTATTGATAATTTTAATACACAACTAATAATTCGTGTCAAATTTAAAATATCCTTAAAAATAATTCAACTTTTTCAATTTCTGAATAATTTTTTTCAGACTATACACTCAATTTCAAATAATATAGTTAAAAGTGTATTTTGAAAAGTATATTCCTTTTATGTTTCTTCTCTTGTTTCTTCGATTTGTAGGTTCCTTCGCCCCAACTCTTTCATGAATGAAATCAATAATTCATAGTTTGATTATTCATCAAATGAATAGTCATTTTCAATTTCTAGCTATGTAATATAATGATATTTCTTATATATACCTTTATAAGAAGAATTTGTACGTACACAAGTTAAAAACAAAAATAAAGTTAGGATTTTAATTTTATAGGTTTTGAATTATACAATAAGATTCCAAATGATAATAACTGGATTCTAAATTTAATATTATACATATTTAATGATTTTATTAATACAAATATATTACTTGGACAAAATTTAATAAATTCCACTGAATTCATATGTAGACTACTAGCTCCGCCGATCAAAACTCATATATGAACTTCATTATTATTATAAGTTAAAGTAAGACTTCAAACCTAGCAACAATATACTTATGGAATTACTAGATTTTTATATAAATAAGTTATAATAGTTAAATACAGAAAATTGCCAGCACATATAATTAAATACAAATATATATATATCCAAGTTTGATACAAGTAGGTGTAGAATCTTTTAGAAGATACTATTCAACTGCTGTGCACAAGGAATCTGTATTTAATACCTACAATAATTATTATGTGCAACTTGTTTTTTTATCTATAAAAAATAAATATATTATTTTATTCCACTTGCTTGTAACATTAAAAAAAATGAAAAGAATTAATGAAAGCCAAATTATAATTGGGTGTTTATCAAAATTCTACCAAATCTGGAGGGGACCATAAAGTTATGACTTTTCTATGATGTTGCATGCTTTTCTTTTTTCTTGTTTGTCTTTTCCTTGCTTACGTGACTGATGTTTATACTATTCTTTTTTAATTAATAATTAATACAAAATTTATGTTATTTTTTTTCTAAAATATCACATTAAAATAAATGTGAGGCGGAGAATAATCCACGCTCTTCCTTACACTGTCAATTATGAACACAAAAAAGAAAAAGTCCAATAATTCTTTTTTTTAAAAAAAAAAACAATGGGGAGTAGGCAAAGGGAAAGGAAAAGGGAAAGCAGACTAAATCGAATCTTTACGAATAAAATGAAAATTCAAAAAGCTAACCAACTCAATAATTAAAAATTTTCATAGAGCATTATTTTTGATATTGTCATATGGGGATAAGAAAGTTACTCCCTCTGTCTCAATTTATATAATTTATTTTTCTTTTTAGTTAGTCCAAAAAAAAATGTTGCATTTCTATATTAAATAACAATTTAACTTTAAAATACTCATTTATATCTACACAAACATCTATTACTTATATTAGATCGCAAATTTCTAAAGTTTTTGTTCTTTTCTTTAACTTTATACCAAGTCAAACTAACTCATATAAATTTTTTTTTATTTTACAGAAAACTTGACGGTCCAAGAAATGATGAAGGCAAAATAGCAATAGTAAATTTGTCACGACTCAAATTAAGAGGGAGGATGAGTTGCTCTAGATTCTGTTGGCAGCGCCACCTTCAAATAGACCATGTAATGTGCAATTTAAATTTAATTGAGGCTTTAATACAGACTTCGAAGAAACTACTGTTGGTGGCCGAGCGAATCCTTTTCCCCGACGTCTCATAGATACAATAGGGGTGTACAAAATCGAACCAAAAACTGAACCAAACCGCAAATCGAGTCAAATCGAAAAAAAACCGACTAGTAGTTTGGTTTGACTTAGTTTGGTATTGAAAAAAAACCCAACTATATTTGGGTTGGTTTGGTTTTAACTAAATAAAACCAACCCGACATTATATAGATAATTTTAAAATTTTATTTTATACATAAAAATATTTACTTTGATATAATTTTTAAATATTTCTTATACTTTTTCATAGTTTTTATCTTTTAATATATTATTTCAAGTTTGAAACTTAGAATTCTGAATGGTCCAATAAAGATTATAGTTCATAGACGTTGATAATTATAATAACGCTTAAATCAAAATCAAATTAATACTAATGCAAAAAGAAAATCAATTTAACACTAAGAATGACAATAATATTTAATATTTATTCTTTAGTTTTACATTGGTTTAGAAAATTAAAATACATAATCTAATTTTAATTTCCTTTAATATTTAGTCATGTAACTAATACTTATTAAACTTATTTTAGCATGATTTAGTACTTTTAAATTATGATCATTTTCATTATGACTTATTAATTTGCAATATTTATTTTACGCGATTTCATTATTATTTTTTTGTTGGACATTTTAGTGTCATTAATTATATCATATTTTGTTTTATTTTCTTAAGGTGTGGTAGAACTAAAGAAATATTTGAAGTACAAAGAAAGAATTATTGGACTTTTTCTCAGTATCACCTATTCAAATTTGGTCTATTGTTAATTTTGACTCCTCAATTGATTCAGTTATAAATTAGAAACTTGAGTTCAGCTGATATTTATGTTCTTTAATTTTGAGTGTATACAAATAAACACTTAAATTTATATAAAATTAAACAAAAATAGACACATTCATCCTACGTGACATTTTGTGTCCTACATGTATTATGCCACGTAGAACGTGTGTGTCTACTTGTTCAGTTTTATACAACTTTAAGTGTCTAGTTGTGCACACCCAAAGTTGAAGGACATAAATGGCAACTGAAACCAAGTTAAAGGACATATTTATGTATAATGTCTTTATGAAAAATATTTTTTTAACGTTTTCGATTGTTTCTCTACTTTCGATCTACTTCACATTAACAAGTGTGAGTCAATCCGATAAATAATATTTGTTTGAAAACACAAAAATTGCTATATTATTATTGGCTCTAAGGGTGGATTCTTGATCCAAAGATACAAATTTTGAAGGCCTTGTAACTATCTTAGTAGACATATCAGTAAAGAATGCACCATCCGCATGTAATCTTGTTAATAAGTTACTTATACATCCTACATATTTAAAATTAAAGACACGATATGATTTGTGTGGGAGAACGATAATGTTTTTGAGTTTTAAATTTTTAATGGGTTGGGCAGGTCAAAAAAATTTAAATGAGTTTGTAAATTCAATTGACAAAAAAAAAAGTGTCATTGTGTCGGAAATTAAGGTGAGACATGAAAATTTAACATCTGAGAGTAAATATGAGTTTTTTGAATATAAAGATATATATAATCTTAAAATTGAATAAAAAAGAAAAATATGTTAAAAAGTGTTGGTGTTATTGTGCATTTTAATATTAGAAATTGAAATATTAAGTGTATGATATAATTATGTAGGCATAAAGGGGAGAAAGTAGCATAATAATTCTTTGTAACTCATGCAACCACAATGGCATGTTCTCTTCATTAATTAGCTCCTATAATTGTCCCACTAATTTTCAAATGATTATCCACATATATATATATAAAGAATGTTTTCTTCCTTGTATTGGATAGTGAAAAAAGATGTGAAATATTATATTGTGATTATATTTTGAGGTTAGCTAGTGTATTGAAGAGAAAGTTGAGACAAAGAAAAATATTCTATGTTTTCAACTAATTCACAATAAAAAAGAAAGTATTTGATATTGAAGAAAGATGTTCTTTTGGTGGAGCTTTGGACTCTTCAACTAATCTGGAGTAGTTTGAGTTATACGACGTTATTATATCCTGGGGGAGATAAATCAAAAGTTATACTGATGGGATCGGTATAGATTATACCGCGGTGGACTACAACCTCCTTAAAGAGAACGAAATATCAACGCCTCAGACTAAATATTTATTTATTCATTTTTATTTTCAATTATAATTTATGGTATATTTACCAATATATTAAAAAAATATAACAAATATAATTTATTTGTAAAAGTACAAAAACAAATATGACCATTTTTCGTAAGTTATATAGTCTTACGACTCTAATGAACTTCGATGTGATGGTGGAGTTGATATATAGCTACTCAACTTGAAGTTTCAACACGGTAGCTTTTGAAAATAGGCAAGTGGACATTACATAACAATGCACATATTTGTTTTGTTTAATAGAAATATAAATAAATATTAGTAATAAGAGCAACATGAATGGTAGCAACTAGAAATCTTTGATGAAAGAACATATCATGATAAGCTTTACCATTTTGAATGATAAAGTATATGATAGCTTCCAGCATGCTAAATAAGGCCACACAACTTTGATTCCAGGAATAGAAAGTGATGGTTGAGAACAATTTCAATGGGAGTTAGGAATGGCTAGGCAGGGAAGGGAAGGGAAGGGCATGGAGGGAGAACTTATTCCATACTTTAAATCTCCTCCAACCATGCTCTATTGCTTGTCCCAATCACCTTTTTTTCTTTTACGGTCGTTTGGTAGGATGTATAAGAATAATGTTGAATATGTTATATTAGTTATGCTTGCATTAGTTGTACTGAGATTATCTTTCATACATTGTTTAGTTTGGTGTATTAAAAATAACACGCATTACATAAGTTCTATGTAAAAATTTTTTTATGCAAATTGGGTCTTGAATCAAGATCAGGGTAGGATCCCAAGTTGGAACTCTGAGATAGAGTCGGGAGTCGATTCCTAGGTCTTATGTCAGGGTCGGAAGTTGAATCCTATGTCGGAGTCAGGAGTTGAGTCCTGGGTCGGGAATACAGTTGGAGTCAAAAGTCGGGTCCCGAATCAAGTCTCAGATTGATTTTCAATTCGCGATTGAGAGTTGGATCCTAGACTGATGTTGAGGTTGGGGTCGAGTCGACACCCTGGGTTAGGATCAGGAATTTAGGTCTCACACTATTTTTAAAAAGTAATTTTATTACTTCACATGCTCAAACCGTCTTAGTATCGCTTTCCTAATCTTATCCACTATGGAGGTCACCTCCACCTTATTCTGAATATACTCATCTCTAATCTTATCTCTCCTAGTATAACAACATATCCACCTCAGTATCCCTCATCTCCGCACACACATCTTCTAGACATGAGAGTTTTTGACTGACCAACACTTCTTATTAAATATGGATTGAATTATAATTTTTTATTTATTTAAAAAGTCACTTATCAATTCGTTGGTGCTTGTAATGCAAAGGGGCAACATGCAATTAATTATTGAATCAAAGGTCCAAGACAAGCAAAAGACAGATGGCCCCTCAATGAACAAGTAGTCATTTGGAATCCAATTTTTTTTTTTTTTTGTTTCATTTATTTTAATTTTGTGGTTTAGAAAGTGATGATAGTGACATTAAGAGAGTCAGAGCTCTTAAAATAATAATTGCAAAAATCAAGAAAATTATGACATAAACAAGTCCTCTGTCTCACATATAATCAGAAGTAGATTCTGACAAATTTTCAAGTATAAAACTACAATGGAAGTCCAAAGAGGTGATGTTAGCTCTTAAAATACAATAATGTTATTTTAAAAAATATAGAGTAGTTGAACTAGCACTTTTGACTCCGCAGATGTTGTCTGTACATCAAAGGACATACATGAAATGGCAAATAAGAAAATATAAAAAAAGGCTAAAACATTTTTTCACTTATTCGCACTCAATATTTAGGTGTTAAACAAAATAATTTGACCTTAAAAGTTACAAGTTAAAGTGACAAAGCGTATCAGTTAATCATGGTTAATTGAGCAGGGTTTAAACATACATGCAATATGTGTCTTGCATTAATTAATTTGATACAAATATCGAGTGAGAAAAAAGTTTATTTTATTTTAATACATAATTCTATTGTTTTGAAAACATAAATTTCTATCCATTTCTTGGTTTTCAAAAAGAAGAAATGAAGCAAGGTAGTTATTAAATTTGTACAATTCAAATTTCCATGTAATATAAAATTTGAACAACAATTATCATATCAACTGCACAGATCACAAATAATGTAACTCATTATTATAAGTGTAATGAAACTAAAGGTTATCAAACAGCTCTGAGTACTATCATGTGCCTCAATGATTCTAATTAATTCAAACATAATGGGAATGTTGTCTTTACGTAGGGGTGACAAAATAGATAAAATTTATGGTTATCTACTTGATCCAATTTATTTTAATTATGTTGGTTATTCAATCATTTAAAAGCGGATCGAATATGGATCAATTCATATTATCGATCATAAAATATGAGTAACTTATGAGTGTCCATCAATTGCACCCCTTAATTATGTGAGAGTATAAGACCTTTAAAACCTATACTTATTAAGGGTGTATTTGGTACGAAGAAATATATTTTTGAAAAATATTTTTCAATTTTCTTATATTTGACTAATTTTAATGTTTTAAAATTTTGAAAAGTATTTTTCAGATGGACTTATTTTCCTCTAGTTTAAGAAAAATTACTTCCACACCTAATGTAAGAGAAAAAATTCAAAACTTTTCTTTAAGTCAGAAAAATATTTTCTAGCGAAACATGGAAATATTTTCCTCCATACCGAACACATCTGAAATGAGGAAAAAAATAAGAAAAAAATCTTGTAATCTAAAAGTACTTATTTCTTTATATAATGGTAATGAATGGATAATATGAATATTTATATTTGAGGAAATTTTAGGTTTAGCAAACATAAAAATCATATTTGTATGCTATAGCTATAGTTTGCATAATTGCGCTATGGAGCATAAGATTTGTATAAATCGCTGGCAGGAGCATCAAATTTGTATAAATCGCTGGCAGGCCTCTCGTTTGTATAAAAGCGCAGCAATTGTATATTTATATCGGTTAGATAATTATATATATGTAACTACTATGTATATGTATCAATGATTGTGTTTGTATATCTGCATAAAATTTGAGTTTGTATACAATTGAATCGAAATAAAACATTTGTATATCAAATCTCTCTCTCTCTCTCGCTTTATACAACACAAATTATACATTGTAATTTGTATAATTTGTGTTTGTATAAAGGGAGAAAGAGAGAAAGGCAAAAAAGAACTAGTAGGGGAAAATCTGTATTTGTATAATTATAAGTGTATAGGACGAAAATATATGTATTTGTATTTGTATATACAACTTTCTCTCGCTTTATACAAATACAAACACAATTTATACATTTGTGTTTGTATAAAGTGAGAGAGGCGAGGGAGGGTGGCGAGCGAGATCTGGGAGAGTGGCGAGCGAGATTTTCTGGGGAGAGAGGCGAATGACAAATGTTTGCTACGGATTACAATTAAATGAAATTGTGATTATAACATTTAATTTGAATTTTAGTAGTTTGCTATTTTATACAATTTTCCCTTTATATTATCCACTGGATTTACACATGTTTATCCATATCAAATATGAGTCGGGTCGGATATTTTATCCATTTTCACTTGACTCATTTTCAATTGACTCATCCGACTCGACCCGCTCATTTGTCACCCCTGATCATGAATATTTAAAAGAAGATTTTGGCTTAAACTCAATTATTTTGCTTTCAATAAAAGGTAAGCATCCGGCAGGAGCCTTTTAGCCCCTCCCTAGTCCCTATCAAGAAATTATAAGTCAACTAAAAATATAGAGAACTTGTTATTTCCTTTAACTTGTTTGGGACTGTGGTAAGGTTGTAGTCGTAATAATATGTATAGATTTGGCACAACACTGATTGTTTTTTTTTTTTTGTACAACACTGATTGCAATCAACGAGGTTTGTGCACAAAAGCTTATTGGAAGTAATGGACTACAACGTAGCGAACTAGCCTCCTTCTTACTAGCATTTTTCCAGGTCCTCTCGAACCAACATCTTCCAACCTGGTGCTCTCACTTCTCGATTTTCTATTAGAAAAAAAGGGAAAAGGATCAGCTAATCTAAAGTAATATATACAACCACACTACAGAAAGAACATAGCCTACCTTCTCAAGTGTGGCTTTGCAAACAACATTCTTGCAATCAACACTTTAGATCAATTGTTCATTTTATGATTCCAGTAAGTAAGAGGAATCTTGAACTAAGAAACAGACCCTAGAAGCTAAAATAATAGGGTAATCATGAGCAATTGCAATAATCAGGTTCATTGATATTCCTAGTATAATAGATGCTATCATACATACAATCATACTCAATTCAATGGAATTATTTTATCTTAAAAGGGATCTTCTATATAATTTCGCACATGATAATTGGTTTTTAAACAAGCATATCAAAAAGTTTTTAACAATAGACACTTGACATTATCAATTATGAGATAAGTGTTTCTATGCTAACGGAGAGACAACACCAAACAACCAAATTATCTCATCAGATTGAGACGCAGCATCAAAGCTGGCATATAGAAGCATCCCTCTTGAGGAACACACATCACGAGAAGATAACATGGAATATTGATACATTGACTGAAAGAAGACATGGCTTAAAGCAAAAGTTTACAAAAGATCTAAGAAGCCAAAGTAATATTTACAACAAGCTTTGCAGTCAGCAAGCCAGAAGCAAGGATGCAACATCGAAGCTACAATCAAAGAACCTCTATTATACTCAAATTCAAGGAGGCCACCATATTCAAAGTAAGATGCTTAGTTAATCCAACCAAGTTTACTGATACCAATGGAATTCCAGTAACAGTCTGTTGATCCACATTTTAGTCTATCAGTAACAGGAATGTCCTAGGAAAAAAATAAATTGACGAGTCCATAAGGGAAGCATAGAAACGAACACGATATATATCACTAGCAAAAGAGATGAAAGACCTATAGATTAAAGAAATGGCAACCAAATTTGAAACCACATTAGTAACTGGAGAAGTGCAAGTGAAATACATATTGATATGTGAAACACTTTCACATTGTGTACAAGAATCACTCTGAGTGGTAAAAGGAAAGAACAACCCAAGAAGCCAATCCTCTGGTTTTGTGAACTTATATTCAATTTTTCTCCTTTTAAAAACAAAAGTGCACCGGGACAAACAGCTCACAAGATGGACCAAAGTAAAACTTAACCAATCAGATAAGTTCATTAAATTGCACACTGGAGATTAATTCTTTTGATAGACACAATGAAAAATCAATATGCCATGAGACAATGGTAAGACATCTCTTTCATAGATGTAGACCATTCAAAAAGAACTCAAGCCTTGTGTAGGTGCATGAGAAAGTGTTGCATTCAAAGTATCATGAAGATGGTTCACCTAAAAGGTACATTCTTTAGCCTGATAATGTAGCCTATACAGAGACAATCTTCTTGAATTTCTACTTTAACAACTAAGGCTAGACAAAAATTTAGAACCTGAAATACATAACATAATAAGATTTCAGCAAATTATCACGGTATCAGGATAGACACAAAGAATAGTTTGAAGTTTTAAATGTTTTAAATCCATAGGTGCACATT
This sequence comes from Solanum etuberosum, assembly GCA_029582245.1. Lineage (NCBI taxonomy): Eukaryota > Viridiplantae > Streptophyta > Magnoliopsida > Solanales > Solanaceae > Solanum > Solanum etuberosum. The sequence goes on along the minus strand of JAJONR010001634.1, from coordinate 15,235 downwards.
ATATAAGTTAGGATTTCCAAGAGCTTGTATGCAGGAGCAGGAGTGGAGCTAGGAAATTATGTATGCAATAGACTCATTTAAGTTGATATGCTACATCTGCATAAAATGAAAGCATCCTCATACATATAAACTTACTCGCACTTTTCCTTGACATACCTGGGATTTTGTACCTAGGAATTTTGTAGCACTATTTAACTATATAATAATTCTGCCTCTTTTTTATCTTTACTGTAAGATTTTTTTAATTGGATGATGGTGTTAAAAGTTTTCAGTAGATAGGACAAATCCAGGAGCAATCAACTTTAAATAAAATTATCGAGTCCTTTTATTTTGCTGAATATATCTTAGTTTTCTCATTAATTAGTTTAAAATTTCAGAAAATTTATTTGTTTTTACAATTGTAGCTTGATGAATTGGGACCCCAAATTTAAAGGTCTAACGGCGCTGCTTTATACTTTATAGGCACAATAAGTTTAAGAAAGAAGTTTTAGAGTTTTTTATTCTCAATGTCTTGTACATTCTGTATTTGAGGCAACAGGATATGATCTCTATAAACTTAATGTTGACATTATTAAATAAGATCTTTTTTGTCCTGTACTTGGTCATTTATGTTGTTATTTTAGGAAGTTTATAGGCTAGTTGTACCAGATATAACTAGCCATCCCTCACAGAAGTAGCGTTTCAGTCTCTCCTAAGAGATTAAGGAACCTTTTGAAAACCATAGTTTATGTTGGGCGCCATACCTGAGGTTCATCTTTAAGGAGTAAATATGTTTCCCAGAAAGATTAGTACACTTTAAGCCTGAATCTGGGCAAATGTTCTACTACAGACTACACAGAAAAAATCAAAGCTTAATAAATGGCTAAGTTCCCAAATTGCCATTGAAGATATCATGAGCATCTGTGGAATCGTAACTTTGAGAGGAAACAAAAGAAAATCTAGATAAGTAAGTGATTTATAGTTGTCTAACAGCAGAAAGATTCCATCAGAAGTAGAATTATTTCAACTACTTCAGCAGAGTCATCATCCAGTCACAGAAGACCTTCTAGTGATTAGCCCCATAAGACAACCAAGTGCCTCCCCCTCCCCCAAAAGGGCCCAACCTGTGGGAAAAGGAAGATAAAGGGAGAAATAAACAAATAAATAAAAGGGAAGAAAGGAGGCAAAGATATTACTTACTTCTCACTTATTTTCCGACTTAAGTTGACCCCCAAGTAAAATAAGTCCCACCATTGTAAAAGCAGCCAAAACGGTTGATGAATAGGACATCACAAGCAGAGATGCTCGCAGAGACTGCAACAAAAAAACTATTTTCATAAATACCAACACAAATAAATATCAACTGAACGAGCAGTTTTCTAGTGTTACCTTAGCAAGCAATAAAGCATTGTCATTTGCATACTGTAATGAGCTCTCTGGTATGCTCTGTATGCCTTGACTCAATTCCCAAGAAAGAAAACTGTATTCCCAAAAGCAGACACAGAATTTTTTTTTAAACCTTGAATGAAAGATATAGAAGCTCGCAGCTCAAAAGAACCAATTACCTAAAGATGACTGCAATGGCAGCTCCAGTGTAGGCTTTTCCAGAGGTCAATTCGACCTGAAGATCCCCAAACTGAAGCGAAATAGTTTTAGGATAAAATGCATTGACCTCATCTTGGAAAAAAATAATCCATATACCATTTAATACCTTGAACATCCTGGTTTGCTGCTTAAATTCTTCACCTTCAACCCCTGATACTGGACTTGCAGACAACAACTTTCCAGTCTTTATCATAACTTCAGCAATCTATAGTGATCAAGTACCAAAGTTTTAAGAGCAAAGAAATAATTTGATGACATCAAGTAGGGTGCATTTGAAGAAGAAATTATGCCTGACAACAGTTCTCAGTTATTTCACCAAGATGACTTGAATCAAAGAGGTTAATGTGGATAAAACCTTAGGAATGAGCCGTGTGTACACCTTCAGTCTTCATTCTTGTCCCACAAATCTTTTTAACCGTTAAAAACTACAGATCAAGAATTAAAATTGAATCCAAAGAAGACCAATTGCAATTCATTTTAGCATCATTCATCCAAACGTCAGAGCCAATATACCCAAACCTACTAACCTATTCAACATGGGATACATATCACATTAAGTCACCTTCTTAGTATGCTTGTCAAACCTAGCAGTCCTAGATGACAAGATGGGGTGGAAATGAGCCTACTAGCTCAGAATCTTACAGCTACTGAGTACTTCTACTCCCCTATGCCTAATGATACGATCCTGGATAGTCCGGACAAAGCAGAGCACATTGTGGATGATCTTGGCGTACCATTGACTCGCTCCAAGTCCAAGAACGTCCAAGGAGTGCATACTAGGGAGGTTCATGATCTTCAAGAATTTTCAAGATACAACATTGGAATTCAGCTCTTGCACATGAGCTGCTGAAAGGTTCTTTCTCTCTTTCGCACATTCCTGCTAATTCTTCCTGTGTTATTTCCGGAGTCTATGCCACTAACTCTAGAGTTGAAAGGCAATATTTATGGTTGGAACTCGCTGCTGCTCAGGGGATGTCGGAAGGGCCTTGGACTATTTGTTGTGACTCTAATGTCACTAGATTCATTTCTGAGAGGCCTTCAAGCTATACCTCATCTAGTATGACGTAGTTCTCGGAATTTATAGAGGAGTTGGAACTCATCGATCTCCCCTTATTGGTCGTTTATGTTAGAATAGGAATAGGAATAGAAATAGTATATATTTTTTTTATGAAGTAAGATGTTGTATTAGAAAGGCATCAAGGAGATGCGAATTACATACACAAAAATATGGTTAACTCCTGAGAACAAAAACACCTATTTAATCAGGGAGTTAACCACAAGCAAAAGAATGGTCGCTAAGCCATATTGAGGTAGCTAATGAAATCTAAGAGGGGTAATATATCATTTACAGGGGATAAGTTGCTCCAATGGAAGAGACTAATAAGGCAAAAGGATTTCAAACTGCTAATTGGAGTTGAGATACCATCAAAACATCTGAGATTCCTTTCCTTCCAAATACACCAAAAAATACATGATGGAATCATCTGCCAGGTCTTCTTGATGGGGCTATCAACTTCTCTAAGACTCCAACTTCCAACTACTTCTTTGACACTTTGCGGGAGAATCCAGTTGATACCAGCAATTGAAATAAACATATTCCAAAGAGCTGCTGCCACTGGACAGTGCAGAAACAAATGATTCACTGATCCCACGCTATTGAGGCACATGAAACATCTGTTTACTAGCTGAAGTTTCCTCCTATTTAGATTGTCCAGGGTTAGGATAGCATTCTTGAGGGTAGTCCAGGTGAAACACTTGATTTTAGGGGGTAGTCTAGTCTTCCAAATCAGTTTCCATGGCCACTGGTCTATCATGGCATTTGAAGAGCACAACTTATGGTATCCTTCCTTCACTGTGTATATTCCTTTTTCAGAGTTGCCCCATTTTAAGCTATCAGGCAAGTGAGGGATCATTGAGGCTCCTTCTAGAATTCTGATAAAATCAAAGAGCTCATTAAGCTCCCGGTCTTGAAAATTCCTTCTAAAGCGTGGTGCCCATATTCCACCTTCTCTGTTTTGAGCAACTGAAGAGTCTGTGTCAGAGGATATCCTATAAATAGCAGGGTGGGAGACATTGAGAGGTTGATTGTTAAGCCACCTGTCTTTCCAAAATTTAACTGAGTTCCCATTTCCAATCCTGAAGGACACCTCTTGGAAGAACTCCTCCCTTAGCTGGTTAATGTACTTCCAAGGTCCAACTCCATAAGGATCATTGTTCTGCTTGGTACTCCATTTGTCTTGCCTCCCATATTTGGCATTCACTACCTCTTTCCAGACACATGTTGGTTCTTGAGCATATCTCCACCACCATTTCATTAACAAGCTCTTGTTGTGCTTCTTTAAATCTCTGATTCCCAAACCTATGTGCTGCTTTGGCATAATTACATTTTCCCACTTCACAAGATGGAACTTATGGCCCTCATAGCTCCCCTTCCACAAAAAAGATCTTCTGATTTTGTCAATTTGATTTTGTACCTTGGATGGTATTGGGAGCATTGACATAATATATGTGGGGATACTGTCAAGTACACTGTTGATAAGAGTCAACCTGCCTCCCATTGAGAGATATTGCATCTTCCAAGTTGCCAACCTTCTCTCCATTTTCTCGATAACTTCATTCCAAACTCCTGCATCTTTGAACTTTGCTCCCAAAGGGAGACCTAGGTATTTTGTTGGAAATGTGTCAATGCTACAACCCATGATGCCAGCCAGTTCTTCCAAATTAGGGACCTCATTTACTTGGTAGATCTTACTCTTCTGCATATTAATATGTAGCCCGGAGATTGCTTCAAATAGGAGTAATGTTAGGTTGAGATATCGCACCTGAAACTTCTCTGTCCCACAAAAAGTAAGAGTATCGTCTGCGTAGACCAAGTGAGTCACAAAGATAGAATTATCTTCGTTGTTGCCCACCCTGAATCCTTCAATCCATTGCATTTGCTTTGCCTTTGCTAACATCTTGCTAAGACCTTCCATGGCAAGGATAAATAAGAATGGAGAGAGTGGGTCTCCCTGTCTAATCCCTTTTTGAGGGGAGAAGAAACCAACTGGGGATCTATTCACTAGAATTGAATATTTGACAGTATTAATGCTGAATTTGATCCACCTGATCCACCTTTCGCCAAATCCCATACTCCTCAACATTGATAATAAATAAGACCAATTGAGTTTGTCAAAAGCTTTTTCCACATCTAACTTGCATAGGATTCCAGGAACTCCACTTTTTAGCCTTCCATCTAGAAGTTCATCTGCGACTAAGGCTGCATCAGTGATCTGCCTGTTTTTTAAGAAAGCATTTTGTTCTCCTGATACTAGCTTCCCCATGACTGTCTTCAGCCTCTCCGCTAGGACTTTAGCAATAATCTTGTAGACACTACCTATGAGACTTATGGGTCTGAAGTCTTTGAGTTCTATTGCACCTTTCTTCTTTGAGGTAAGGGCAATAAAAGAGGCATTGCAAGACTTTACCATGTGGCATTGTTGATGGAAATGAGAGATAGCCCCCATTAAGTCAAGTTTGATTATCTCTCATGCTTTTTGGTAGAATGCCATAGTAAATCCATCAGGGCCAGGGCTTTTGTCCGGTGCACAAGACATCAAAGCAGCTAGCACCTCTTCCTCTTCAAATGGTCTTTCTAACCAAGCTTTCTCTATCAGTGATATGCTGGCTAAACCATCAAAAGATACTCTGGGCCTCCAATTCTCATTTTCAGTGTACATGTCTTGGTAGAAACTGAGAATTTCAGTTTTGATCTCCTCACTCTCATCACTAATTTCTCCATCAATCAGCAATTTATCTATACAGTTGTTTCTCCTGTTGGAGTTTGCTATGGTGTGGAAAAATTTAGTATTCTTGTCTCCTTCTTTGAGCCATAAACATCTAGATTTTTGCCTCCAAGACATTTCTTCTGCTATTGCTAGCTTTTGAAGCTCATGTTTTAGCGTTACTAACTTCTCCATCTCAGCTTGCGACATGAGTCTGCTTTCGGCTATAGTTTCCAGCAAGGCTAGGTCCTCCAATATTTGGGACTTTCGTGTTTCCAACTGCCCAAATGTAGCCTTATTCTAGTCAGTGATGTCTTTCTTGAGTTTCTTCAGTTTTTGTGTGAGAATAAAATCTGGACTCCCCCCAATAGTGTAGTTGTGCCACCATTCTTCAACTTTGTCCATAAATCCTTCAGCTTGAAGCCACATATTCTCAGTTTTAAAATAGGATGGTTTGGCTTCCCGGTCACCACATTCCAGTAGCAAAGGCCTATGGTCTGATATAACTCTTGGGAGTACTTGGTAAAGGATTATGATATAGTATCTATAAATAGGGTTCTCTGTGTAATAATGAAAATGCACAATCAATAATATTTTTTCTTCAGATTTCTCACATGGTAGCAGAGCAATTGTGAGGAAAAAAAAAATCAGCGTCACTATAAAGTTTTATTTTTTTTCCGGTGACTGTTTTATGTTCCCTTTTGTTTTAAAAGTGTTATGCGAAAACCAAATCCGCCACGAGGTGCGAAACACTCAGGCGAGAAAACTGGGGTAAGCTCATCTGAATTTTGATGCTTCACGCGCCGTCACGCGCCTCCAGAAGTCTCAGATTTGCGCCTCACGCACTGGCGCGTGCGACTATTTCCGTCCAAATTTCGGCAATTTGTTTTTCCCGGTTTGGTCACCTCTACATTTGGAGGCTGACCATATAGTAATTTGTTGATTCCGACCAGTTTCCGGCAACCAGATCGTATTTCCGGCGACTGGACCTTTATCTTTTTCCAGATTTCTACACCCTTTTTCGTGAGAACTTCTGATTCACAAGATGTTTTTTGGGGTTGACACTTTAGGCATAAAAAATATGGGAATTGGAAGTTAAGCGATCACTTCAGAACCATTAATGAGAAGTTCAAATTATCTAGCTTGGGCTTCTTCGGTTGAGTTGTGGTGCAAAGGTCAAGGTGTTCAAGATCACTTAACGAACAAAGCTAGTGTGGTAGATGAAAAAGCAAAGTCTAGTGCGGAAGATGAAATAGCCAAAGCTCAATGGGAGAAGGTTGATGCTGATTGGGCAGGATCACCCTTTGACAGACGTTCTACATCCGGATATTGTGTTTTCTTAGAAGGTAATTTGGTGCCGTGGAAAAGTAAGTAACAGAGTGTGGTTGCTCGATCTAGTACAGAAGCAGAATATCGAGCAAAGGTTGTAGCAACTTGTGAGCTAGTTTGTATCAAACAATTGCTAAGAGAACTAGAGTTTGGAGAAACCGGTCATATGGAACTTGTGTGTAATAATCAAGCGGCCCTTCATATCGCATCAAATCCAGTGTTTCATGAGAGGTCTAAGCGTATTGAGATTGATTGTCACTTTGTAAGAGAAAAGATACTCTCAGGAGATATTGTTACCAAATTTGTGAAGTCAAGTGATCAACTTGTAGATATCTTCACCAAGTCCCTCACCGGTCCTCGTCTTAATTACATTTGTAACAAGCTAGGTACATATAATTTGTATGCACCCGCTTGAGGGGGAGTGTTAGAATAGGAAGAGGAATAGGAATAGAAATAGAAATAATATATAGTCTCCTACTTGGTAAAGGATTATGATATAGTGTCTATAAATAGGGTTCTCTGTGTAATAATGAAAATACACAATCAAACATATTTTTTCTTCAGATTTCTCACAGTTTATATATTTGGTCCCGTAGCACATATTCAATGGAGACATCTAGAATTGACAGTTTTTCGTCATCCATGGAATTGGATGATTGCTTTGGCTTCATCAAGCAATCCCTACTCCCAAAAGTTATTTCTGACCACTCTCCCCTTCTACTCCAATGCAATCAAGTGGGGTTACAGGAACAACAGTTGTTTCAAATTTGAACACATGTGGTTGTAGTCAGAGGGTTTTGTGGAACTTATTGGTTCATGGTGGGTTTCTTTTGATGTGCAAGGCAGTCAATATTCTATCTTCGCATCAACATCAAAACTTCAGAAGAGCAAGCTAAAAAAAATGGAATAAGCATCCCTTTATCACCTTCACACCCGTAATCCGACACTCCCTGGAATTTTGGTTTTAGACACATTGGCTGCGAATAGAGTCCTATCTGATGATGAATTATTATAAAAGGTTGGATTACAATTGGATCTGGAAGATATTGTTAAACAAGAGGAGATATCTTGGAGAAAAAAATCTATGGCTTTATGGCTACAACAGGGAGATAACAATACTAGTTTTTCCATAAACTGGCAATGCCCACCGAAGATTCAAACATGTACAATTTGGTTATCAATGGAGAACTGTCACTGAATAGGGGACAATTTATTAATGAAATACTTCCAAATTATTTCACCCTTTACGGGCATTAAAGAGTGTGGCCTAGTGGTCCATGAAGTGGTTGAGAACCCTAAGGTCTCAGCTTCAAAACTCAACGGAGACCAAAAACACTAGGTGATTCTTCCCATCTGTCCTAACCTTGGTGGACGGAGTTACCTGGTACCTGTTGTTGGTGGGAGGTGACAGGTATCCCGTGGAATTAGTCGAGGTGCGAAAGCTGGCCCGGACACCAAGATCATCAAGAAAATAAATAATTATTCCACCCTTTATGGTGAACAAGGGGGACCGAGGCCTTCTTGGTTGCATGCTAATATTCATTTATTCCCGATGAGAACAATGTTTCCCTCTAATGTCCTTTGCGAAGTAGGAAGTGTGACCAAAGATTCTATGGGAACAAAGCTCCTGAAGTGGATGGATTCACTATGGGATTCTTTAAAAAATGTTGGAATATCATTTGTTTCGATCTTCTCGATGCTTTTGTCAGAAGATTAAATGCCACCTTCATAGGGCTTATCCCATAATGAGTTTAGGCCCATCAGTCTTGTGGGTAGCTTTTACAAGTCAAAAGTACGAGCGGGGAGATTAAAAAAGGTCATTGGAAACTTGTCTCCATCATCAATTAGTTCATTAAAGGTAGACAAACCATTGATGCCTCAATCATTGCTAATGAATGTTTGGACTCCACAATAAAGCAAGACAGGCTCGGGTTTATTTTTATTTTTGAAATGGTAACAAGCTTGTACTGATTCACAAAAACGGTCCTAAGCCATAATTACTGGGGGAATAAAGCATATAGACTAGTAAGTTAGAAAAAATTGTCTACTAGTCTATAGTGATTCTAAATCATGTAATAGAGACTCTGTGTCTTCAATGTACTCTTGTTTACGCCAAAAATTAAAACTGTCTACTAGCCTATCAAGGTTTCCTCTCTAACGATTTACTTTTCATGCCCTCTCTATAACTCATCTCCAAAATAACACCTGGATAATCAATTGTTGAAGATAGTAAGTTAAATCACTAAAAAATCCATTGCTGATGTGCAGAGATCAACCCCTTCATCATTGACACAGAGCCGCACACGTCCATGAAAAAAAGACAAAAAAGAAAGAAAAAAAAAGGGACAATATGTAGAGAGACCGACCCTGTTTCCTTTGCAGCAGACAAGCAACAACATGAAAAGAAGAGGCAGAAATCCATTTATCACGTAAATATGGCATTTACTCCTGTATTCGAAAGATTTAGGGAATTCTTTTAACACATGAGAAGATGCATGGGAATTCCATAAATTACCTTTTGTACTTCACCTTCGCCATATTGTCCCATGGACTGGAACCTTTTTCCAGCTGATAACAAGCGCCTTCCAAATGCTAACTAGTAATAAGAATGAAATTCAGGTGGAAAAAGGAACTCAATTTGCTTGTGTAAGGCAAGAAGTAAAGCATCATAGTTGTAGGCTTATTCTTGCCTGATTTTTGAGAGCCTGTCAATGAGCCAACCAATAAAGGCAGCTTGTCCACTAAAGCTGTGGATGTTGATGTATCAGCCATTTCCCATGCTCGGCTTATATTTAACAATGTCTCTCCAACCTCCTCGCCACACTGCAAATGCAAGATTAAAACGACAATCTATAATGTTCTTTTATCAGTGAGTTTTGCATTCTTTCATCCTCTATTGTTATAAGGGTGGCTTGATAGCTTCAAAATTCAAATTTACATAAAGGGAAAAGAAACAGTTAACATGAACCATAGCTGAACAAGAGTAAAGATAAACCATCAACTTGTTTAAAACTGATCTACAGAAAAAATCTTGTTCGATGACTAACGAAACTTTTGAAAACATTTTTATTCTTGTACGGAATATCTGAATGCAGACATTTTGAGAAAAACTAGGAGGTAGTTTCCTTTATTCCTCAGCAGCAAATATAGCATACTGCATCTTTTATCATCTTCACTGTTTATTACATTGCAAGAAACATGGTTTCTGTTTTTATATTCTGTCAATTAATCCAACCTCAGAATATCCAGTCCTCAGCGTTTTCATTTTTATGTTTATTTAAATTTCCGCAAAGATTCTCTTCATAGTTTTTTTACTGTACAAACTTGGCAGAAAATGAGGAAGAATTCTGAGAAAGATGTCTGGGCAGGTGACGATTCATTTCCTTTTGCCATCTCAGACAGGAGGTTTTGTAGTCATAATCAGCACAACCAATTCTTTAGCATAAAGTATCCAACTGAACAAGAAACTTGAGTACACAACTAGCTGCTATCAGATCATATAATATACTGGTTCCAAAATGTGAAGATGACAAACACAGAACTTCTATCCCTTGGATGATTTAAGTTCAAAGCGCAGATAATAACATCCTAAACAGTGGGAGAGTTGGTGCCAAGTCATCAAAAGTTATGCTCTCTCCCTTTCAATTTAAGTGTCTTACTTTCCTTCTTGGTTTGTCTGAAAAAGAATGCCTCTTCTTAATTATTTTTTTTTGGTAAGTAAATATTTTATTTACCAAAGTGATCGTTACAAAGCATTAAGAAAAACAACAGACTTGGACAATTTAGACCCAAGACTTGCTAAAACATCACATTCAACCTATCTATTCTCTACAACTTTACTAGGGATAGACATTTAGTTCTCGAAGTCTACTATCTAATCTACCTTGGTGGGATCCTCTACCATGTATATCTTGTATACTATGCCTAATCATGAACTCCTCATTCCTCTGTTTGTTCTGAAACACTCTGCAATTACGTTCCATCCACAAGTGATAAATGGTTCCAGCCAAAGAGTCATCTTGTATATTTGGGCTTTAATGTTCCTACCTTTCATGTATTTTATTGCCCATTGTATTTCTTCATGCCACTTCATCCCTCTTCTTTGTATTCCTAGCCATGCTAGCAGTTTGTTCCATACTCTCGCAGTGAATGAGCACGTAAAGAAAAGGTGGTCTATATCTTCATCCTCCAGTTGACACAACTCACAAGGGACATGTCAAGACATTTGTTATCCCCCATTTTGCCATCCTGTCCTTTGTTGAGAGCCTCCTGTTAAGTGCAATGTATAGTATAAAGAGCCATTTAGGTGCACCATAGTTTGCCCATATCAGTTTCCTCCACTCCACTTTCACCATGTCTCCTCTCATCTTTTCATAAACCTTCTTGATAGAGTATTGTTCCATTTGCATCAGGCTATGTTCACTGTATCCAGCATCTTGCAGATGTTTATATGCTTTGGGGATTCTCAGTACTAGCCAGTATGCTTGTTTAGCCTGGATGCCCCATACTCCCCTTTGTCCATAATAGCTGTATATCCATTCAACCCATAATTTATCCTTCTTTTTACATAGATTCCACATAAGTTTTCCAATGGCTGCCTTATTCCAGGTGAACACATCAAGAAAGTTCAGTCCCCCACTAGCCTTGGGCCAGCATAGCTTCTCCCAGGCACTAAGTGCTTTTTTGATGCCTCCACATTCTCTGTCCACAAAAACTTCCTGCATATACTCTCAATAGCATATAGAATCTTCTTAGGAAGGGCAAAAATTTATGCCCGGAAGGTTTGAATTGAAAACAAGACATTCTTCACCAACTGAGCTCTTCCAGCAGAGGAGAGGAACTTTGTGGTCCAGATAGTAACTCTACTCAGCATTTAATCAATCAGAGGCTTACACTGGAGTATAGACATTCTTTTAGTACTCAAGGGTACCCCCAAGTATCTGAATGGTAGTTCTCCTTTCACAAACTGTAATTCCTGTAATATTTGATCTTGAACAGGCTGCTTTATCCCCCCAAAGTAGACACTGCTTTTGTCCACATTTGCCACCAGCCCTGATGCCTCTTCTTAAATCTGATAACTCTCTAATTCCAACATTCTACATGGCGTGTTTAAGACGATTAGATTCAAAGGTCATTTGGTAGATTACACACATTCAAAAGTCTTTCCTTATTTTCTTAAAGTCTATGTCGAGTCAAACTAAGACACTTATATTGAAACAAAGAGAGTAAACGAGTAGCTCTTTATAGTACAACTAACCAAGTCAAATTGCTGATCCAAGACTTATCAATTTCATGGTTGAGATGTAATGCATTGTAAAGAAGTTGCAAACAAAAAATAAGCATGGGTCACTAACCTCATCTTTAACTGGCCCATTCGAAAGATCAAATGCTGCATCATTCAGCTACACCATGTTTAAAATTTATGCATCAGAACTAAACCAAAGTGATAAAGAACCCCACACCCTTCAACAATGAATGCAAATGAAACCCAAACATCTAGACCTCTTAATGAACCATCCTAAGAATTCAAAAGTCACACAAAATCCCTGGGTTATTAGGAAAACAATGACACCGCAACGACAGCCTCATTTCCAGAAACAAGGGAAAAGAAAACTAACCAACCCACATGGGTCACTAACCAGCATGCATAAATATAATGAACCATCATGAAACACTTTCTATAACCATTTCCATATTATTTTGCAGAATAGTTCCAAGTTCCAAGAAGAACTTACATCTAAGCGAAGATCACGAGGAAGCTGCGAAAAAAAGTCTGCAGGTAGAACAAAACTCTCCTGGAATAATAATAATAATACTCCATAAATTAGCATAACACTGACGGTTCAAGGGAAACCCAGTTACCAAATAGTAGTAAATAAAATGGATTTTGAATCTTACAGCGATTTGTTGCAGAAGAGTTTGAGGGTCTGGTTCAAGAGATTTGGGGGAATCAGATTCTGTAACAGCAAACGGTACTGTTGTAGGAGAATCGAATTTGAGGAAATTCTTGCGAAAAGATGGAAGGATGGTCATATGATGTGGATATTTGCCAAAACGAAGAGTAGGAGTAGGAGTAGGAGAGAGACAATAGATAGTGTGTTGATGAAGTGAGAGAGAGGAAGCCATTGAAGCACAAGAGAAGAGGAGAGGAGAATTATTAAACAACAACAAAGAGTGGCAAATTTTTGACAAGTAAATTAGGGAGTTGGGCCATATTTTTGGTTGCGTGGTTGTCCTTCAAGTTTCGCCACTTCGCATCTTGCCTTACCCAATCATCTTTCTTCTCAATCATAGTACACCAAATACTTTAGCTAGATTTTTGGAAAACAAGAAGAAGAAAAAATCAAATATTGTCAAATGAAAGCTAAATATAATAATAAAAAAAGGGGTGTTGTTTGGATGATAAGTATTCTAAAATTTTGAGTTGAGTATGAGGGAGGGGTAAAAAAACTAAATATAATTTTTTTTTTAAATTCCTATTTTCTTTTTTTAGTCTATTTCAAGAGAATATTTCTTTTCTTTTTTGGCAATTCGCTTAATTTTTAATTTTCCATATGATATGGCTAGATTAAACAATATTTTGATATATTTTTAATTTCAGATCATAAAATTCAAAAATCTCTTTTATTTTCTTAAATTTCGTGGCATGTTTAAACAGGACTAACAAATTAAAAAAGAGAGAGTAATATTAAACCAGAGATACCGAAGGGGAACAATGTAGATACCTTTCTCTTATCCAAGTATATATTTTTGTATATCTTCTAATTGGGCCAAAAGTGCTATATTTATAAGGGTATAAGTGGCGTTGCCATAAAAAATAAATATTTTTAAAATGCTTTGTAGAATTATTGAAGTTGGAGTGTGTTCGATCATATTTTTGGAAAGAATATTTAAAATGTGAGTGTACTTTTTCTAAATATTGTTTATCCCCTATTTCTATAGATAAAAATACTAATAGACATTAGAATAACAAACTAAATTCAGAAGAAACTAAATTATGTTATAAAATATTATAGTGTGAATGTCCACTACACCAAGAAGTTACTCTCACTCATTATCTCTATTACTTTCCTCCATTTTGAGGATAACCATAACCTCCATAACCTCCAACTTTATAACTATTATTCTTGTAATCTTCCCCTTCCATAACCTCCTCCATTATATTCATGTTAATGTCATGTTTATGACTAACATTTTGTATGCCTCTATGTTACACTATAAATAGAGGCATAAGGGTTCATATTGTATACACTTGAAGACTTGGAATAATAAGAAAAGCTCTCATCTCTTGTCTCCCTATTTCTATTGCTTTCATCTTCTATATTTCTTGTCTTATTTTGTTTGAGTTTTACAACACATTATCAGCACGATTGTTCTACTATTGAAGGATTGAAGCAAAGTAAATATAAAGAAGGTAAAAATATTTGTATTTATTTTTCTCTCGAAAACAAGGTAAATTATTATATAATCTATTTTATATTTTACTTTTGATTATGCATCATTAGTTTTCTTACCATCTCAAAATCATATGAGTCCAGCAAGTTGCTTTTACTTTGACCAAACTTTTAATTTGATCACTTATATATTTAAAAAGTAAAACTAATTTTGTAAGTTAATAATTTGTAAATAAATTGTTCTTTATGATCTTGTTTTATTAAAAGATAAGTTATTGAGTTATGTAGCATATACATATTGATTGGATTATCATTATTGGTTACTTTTGCACCTCTTTATTTTTTTTTATCTAAACATTTACTTGTTGAGTTATTAATATATTATTTGTACTAAAAAAGTTTGTTTTGTGGTTATTTTAAAATGGTTAGTAAATTATGTTAATCTTCGTAACAATATTGAGAAGGAATGTTAGAAGGTTTTAATTTATTTTAACTTGGGACTTTTATATGATTCCAATATGTTGTTCTAATTAATTGATTTTGTTCATTTTTCTTATGCTTTAAGTCAAATTCAGACTATATTTATGATTTTCGATAAAAAAAAAATTGGTAACGTATTTGGTTTATCAAGGCATTGATTGAGGGTAAGACGGTGAATTCAAGTTTCACCGCACCAAGTGGGTAAGACACAGAGTTAAAGTGTCGGTGCACCATGATAATAAGAAGTTGGGTTCAAGTCCCATTGATTTATGACCAAAGATGTTTTTATATGGGTAAGACATTGGGTTTAAGTCCTAATGCACTATAGTGATGATATGATGATGACTAACATAAAGTTGTATACTTTTGACTGAAAGTCATGAAATTTGCCCAATTAATTTGCTCCATTCTCTTATGTGAATGTGGTAGCAGTGCATAATATGTCTGAAAAGTGACAAGTGGTTGAATGTATGAATATGGGTGTGGTAAAATGTTAATGGTCATCATTGTGGTAATTAAAAGGAAGAACATTATGGGTTCTTAAGATGGTCCTTCAAATGTGAAGGTAATTTGTCCATTAAAGTGATATGAAAGGTTATTGGACACATTGTTTCTTAAGATGCTCCTTCAAATGTGAAGGTAATTTTTATCCATCAAAGTGGTATGAGAAGTTATTGGGCACAT
>JAJONR010001632.1:0-30378 GCA_029582245.1 Solanum etuberosum | reverse complement strand
CTCGAGCTGAATACATAGAATGAATCTTGGGATTCACTCTCTCGAGCTGAACCCACCATGACCCAATAACTACGAGTGCCAACTTATCACCTTAGTTTAACACTTCTCTCTTAAGAAAGCATAAAACACTAAATTATATTGAAATATCATACAACAAAGCAATTAAACCACAACAATAAATCAGACCCACTTCGATTTAGCATTACAATTGATTATAACTAACACCCATCAAGCCAAATTCTGCAATTAATCACATTGTCAAACGCCCAAGAATGGGATTTTAGCTATTCATCATAAAAGCAGAAAATTCAATAGCTACTACAAGTTCCATAGATGGGTGTTGATTTCCAAGTCTTTGAATGAAAGAAATATCTTTCTATTACAACACCAACTTCAAATTTCTCCAGAAAAACACTTCGAAACCACAAGAATAGTGTCTTTGGTCTCTCTATTTAGTTCTACAATGGCTGACCCCTTCTCTCTCTTCCAAAATATATTTATACAAATCTGAGATGTGGCTTTTTGGGGTTGGTCGGCGAGGAAAGTCGGGCTTCACCGATCATCCTTGTCCATCACCTTCTTTCTTCACATTTTTATCCATCATTAAGTGTAAATTTAGGCGATCTACATCGGGATCGCCGATCACTTCTGCGATCCGCCCTTTAGTCCTTTTGCTTGCCAATTCAACTTCATCTTTGTCTCGTTCAGTCCATTCGGTGGTACAATCTTGTTTTGCTGATCGGGTCGGCGTTCTGCTGATATTGTGTACCGTTCGCCCAAATTCCTCTCATTTCAGGCACTGTGTATTGTAAAATTAGGCGGGCTGAGGGGAAACTCGGCGAAGAGGGTAACATATATTATTTAAAAATTACGTTAAAAATACTATTAATTGCAACTTAAAGTATTTAAAAACATATGAATTAGAGCAACTTGGGATCAAATTTCAAAATTTACAACGAGAGGAACTTGCTTTAGGTACGTAGGTCCCTCACCGGATTTCAAGTTAAAGCTCACATGGTCTTATGTCGGTTAAGGCTTATTCCCCAAATGAAAAAGAAGTTTAATAATGAACTAAGGCATGCTTGAGGAAGTATCCCGTAAGTGTTCAAAAGCTTTAAAGATGTTGCTAGTTTGTATTGAAAGATGATGAACATGAATGATGGCCTAAAGAGGTTTACTTAGCATGGATGGGATATATGAGGTCTTATCCATGCATTGCACAAGTAGGCTTTGACGGTGTATATGAAGTGGTTTTCTTATGTCATGATGACCTATATGTTGACTATGCTTATGACTTATACTTTTCCACTAAATTCATGATGATGTTGAAACTTAGTAAATTGCATGCTATCAACTAAAATGTTCCTTTTAGCATGCTTTCAATGTTTTCATGCATGGCTATCATACTTAGTGCATTTTTGTACTAACGCTTACTTTTCCTATATTTTTCCCAAGTGTAGGGTCCGGTTTTCAAGGTGATCATCGTTGTGGCTAAAGCTTGGATTTGCTTATTCTCCTAGCTTGTTGGTGAGTCCTCATGATTCGAGGATGGATGTTATCTCATTGTAGTTCCTTTCTTGTATTTCCTTTTCGGATTATGTTGTACGGGCTTGGACTTATTTCATTCAAGTATTGTAATAGATGGCTATATCGAGACAAGTCTAGACTTCCCCTTTCTTTTATGAAAAACATTTTAAGACTCGAAATGTGTTTTACTCTTTATTGTTCTATTCTTATGTTATGATATGCTTAGTGGCTTACATGGAGCCTTTTGGGGTTCTATGTGCCTTGTTACATCTAAGGGGTACCATGTGTCGTGACAAAGTTGGTAATCAGAGCACAAGGTTTAGAATGATTCTAGGATGATGTCTCATAAGCCACGTCTAGTAGTGTCTTGTTCATAAGTGTGAAGTGCGCCAGATTCATGAGTGAGAGGCTACAAGATGATTAGGAAACGACATTTCTTTCATTACTCTAAAGTTGTGCCATAGAGTTTAACTCTATAAAGTCTATCTCTACTAATCCTTGCCCTTTGTTCTTCAGGATATGAATACTAGAAGGGAAAATGCTAGAAGAATGGAGGGTGACAATGTGAATGAAGAAGCTTCTCAAGCGCCAATTGATCCTTTCGACTACGTCGAATTTGGAGGTTAGGTCGGCTTTTCAAATGTTGGCCCAAGCTTCGACGACTCAAGCTCAAGCTGTGACAGATCAGGCCAATAGAGATGTGGTGACTCATGTGAATCCTAATGTGAATTCGGTGGCTTCAAGAGTGAGCGATTGTGAAAGAGTGAATCCCCCCCCGAGTTTCATGGCTCCATAGTGGAGGAGGATCCTCAAGAATTTGTGGATGAGGTTTATAAAGTACTTGCTCTTATGGGGGTGTCTTCTGTAGAGAAAGCGGAGTTAGCCTCTTACCAATTGAAAGGTGTTCCTCAAGTTTGGTATGATCAATGGAAGAACAATAGGCAGGTAAGAGCGGGTCCCATAGAGTGGGAATTGTTTAAATTGGCATTTCTTGATAGATTCTTTCCCCTATAGTTGAGGGAGGCTAAGATGCAAGAGTTCATTAACCTTTGTCAAGGTAGTATGAGTGTGAAAGAGTATCCTCTTAAGTTCAACCAACTATCCAAGTATGCTCCAACCATAGTGGCGGATTTGAGGGCTAAGATGAATAAATTTGTGATGGGAGTATCCGACATGGTAGTCAAAGAATGTCGTACGGCAATGCTTTTCCCAAATATGGATATTTCACGTCTCATGGTGCATGCCCAACAAATAGAGGAAGAGAAACTCAAGGAAAAGAATAGGGAGGTTAAGAGAGCTAGGACCGGTGATGGGAACTTCTCCAATACTAGGTCCGATGGACAACGTCGACCAAGGTTCAAACAAAGGTTTTTCAACCATGGATCCTCAAATTCTTCTCCAAGGGTCAACAAGGATAGGGTGTCTAACCCTAAACATCAAGGAGGTAATGGTAGTGGATTTTCTTTGGCTAGGCGAAATTCCTCTAAATATGGAAGGCAACATGAGGGTAAGTGCCTAGCCGGCACGGATGGTTGCTATGGTTGTGGTAAGAGTGGTCATCAAGTCAGGAATTTCCAAACGCTTACGGCTAAAGGAAGAGAGGGCAAGCAAGATCCTCCTAGTGGTTCAAACACCAATGCTCCAAAGAAAAACTACTTCTATGCTCTCCAAACCCTAGGTGACCAAGAGAGCTCCCTGGATGTAGTGACCGATATGTTAAAAGTCTTTCTTATTGATGTGTATGCCTGGTTAAACCTCGGTGATACTTTATCTTTTGTGATGCCCTATGTAGCAATGAGGTTTGATGTTCCTCCGGAAGTGTTATTAGAACCTTTTTCTGTCTCTACTCATGTTGGTGATTTTGTGGTGGCTAAGAGGGTTTATAGAAGATGTCCCGTTTTCTTATCCCATAGAGTTACTCTTGTTGATTTGGTAGAGCTTGACATGTTAGACTTTGATGTGATTTTTGGTATTGTTTGGTTGCATACATGCTATGCCTCTATTGTTTGTAGAACTCGGGTGGTTAGATTCCAATTTCCGAATAAGCCTATCTTAGTGTTGAAAGGGGGAAATTATATGCCTAGAGGTCAATTTGTGTCTTATCTTAAAGCTAGGTATATGATCTCGAAAGGTTGCTTGTACCATATTGTTAGGGTGAGAGATGTAGATTCTAAAACCCCTTCTCTTGACACGGTTCCGGTGGTTAATGAGTTCCTGGAAGTTTTCCCTGATGATTTTCCCAGTATTCCTCCTTAGCGGGAAATAGATTTTGGTATTGCCTACTTTCGGATAGGCAACCTATCTATATTCCTCCTTATAGAATGGCTCCGGAATAGTTAAAAGAGTTGAAGGAGGAATTGAAGAATTCGTTAGATAAGGGTTTCATCAGATCGAGTATCTCTCTATGGGGTGCTCTAGTGTTGTTTGTTAGAAAGAAGGATGGGTCTCTTAGAATGTGCATCAATTATCGTCAATTGAATAAGGTGACCATTAAGAACAAGTATCCTCTTCCAAGAATTGATGACTTTTTTGATCAACTTCAAGGGGCTAGCTATTTCTCTAAGATTGATCTTCGTTCTGGTTATCACCAATTGAGGGTGAGAGGGGAAGATATCCCAAAGACGGCTTTCCGAACTCAGAATGGTCATTATGAATTCGTAGTGCTGTCATTTGGTTTGACCAATGCATCGACGACTTTTATGAACTTGATGAATAGAGTGTTTAGGCAATACCTAAACGTGTTTATGATTATGTTTATCAATGATATTTTGATTTATTCAAGGAGTGAGAATGAATATGTTGACCATTTGAGAATTGTGTTGCAAGTTCTTAAGGACTAACAACTTTGTGCAAAGTTTAGCAAGTGTGAATTTTGGTTAAGTTCCATAGCTTTCCATGGGCATATTGTGTCAAGAAAGGGTATTCAGGTAGATCCTAAGAAGACGGATGAGGTCAAGAGTTGGCCTAGACCTCTAACTCCTTCCGACATTAGAATCTTTTTGTGTTTGGCCGGTGACTATAGAAGGTTTCTTGAGGGATTTTCCTCCATTGCTTCTTCTTTGACGACTTTGACTCAAAAGAAGGCTAAGTTTGTGTGGTCGGAAGCTTGTGAGAAAACTTTCCAAGAGTTGAAAGATAGACTTACTTCCGCTCCGGTGTTGACCTTACCAGAAGGTACAGATGATTTTGTGGTGTATTGTGATTCCTCTAGAGTGGAGTTGGGATGTGTGCTCATGCAAAACGGTACGGTGATTGCCTATGCTTCAATGCAACTTAAAGTCCATGAGAAAAATTATCCTACCCATGACCTTGAGTTAGCGGCGGTTGTGTTTGCCTTAAAAATATGGAGGCATTATTTTTATGGGGTCCATGTGGATGTTTTCACCGATCATAAAAGTCTCCAATATGTGTTTAGTCAAAAGGACTTGAATCTTCGACAAAGGAGGTCGTTAGAATTATTGAAAGACTATGACATGAGTGTCCTTTATCACCCCGACAAAGCTAATGTGGTAGCGGATGCTCTTAGTGGATTGTACATGGGTAGTGTGGCTCATGTAGAAGATGAAAACAAAGAATTGGTTCGTGATGTGCAAAGGTTGGCCCGACTAGGTGTTCAACTAGTGGATTCCTCCAAAGGTGGTGTCATGGTTCATAATGGATCAGAATCATCCTTTGTGATGGATGTGAAGGCTAAGCAAGACCTTGATCCTATTTCGGTAGAAATTACAGAGGCGGTACTTAAGAAATCCGTTGAGGGTTTCTTCCAAGTGGGAGATGGTTTTCTTCGTTACCAAGGTCGTTTATTTGTTCCGAATGTTGATGACTTAAGGGTGAAAATTTTAGAAGACGCTCATAGTTCTCGGTATTCTATTCATCTGGGAGCCACCAAGATGTACCGTGAACTACAGGACGTCTATTGGTGGAATGGAATGAAATAAGATATTGCGGAATTTGTGGCCAAATGTCTGAATTGTCAACAAGTTAAGGTTGAGCATCAAAGGCCGCGAGGCTTATCCCAAGATATAGGTATTCCCACTTGGAAGTGGGAAGAGGTGACAACGGATGTTTTTGTGGGTTTGCCTCGCACCCGAAGGCAACATGATTTTATTTGGGTTATTATAGATCGGATGAAAAAATCAGCCCACTTTATTCCCGTCAAGGTTTCTTTTTAAGCGGAAGACTATTCCAAGTTGTATATAAGAGAGGTAGTGAAGTTGCATGGAGTTCCTCTATCTATTATTTTCGATCGGGGTACTCAATTTACTTATCACTTTTGGAAGTCATTCCAAAAAGGTCTTGGCACTAAGGTTAAGCTTAGCATGGCTTTTCATCCCCAAACCGATGGGCAAGCGGAGCACACCATCCAAACACTAGAAGATATGTTGAGGGCATGTGTAATAGACTTCAAGGGTAATTGGGATGACCATTTTCTATTAATAGAGTTTTCCTACAATAATAGCTATCAGTCAAGTATCGGTATGGCTCCCTTTGAAGCCTTGTATGGTAGGAGATGTAGGTCTCCGGTTGGATGGTTTGAATTAGGGGAAATTGCTCTAACTGGGCCCGAATTGGTTTATGAAGCTATTGAGAAGGTCTGACTCATTAGAGAGAGTTTGATAACGGCTCAAAGTAGACAAAAGTCTTATGCCGATGTGAGAAGAAGGGACCTAGAATTTGAGTTTAATGATTGGGACTATCTCAAAATCTCACCCATGAAGGGTGTGATAAGATTTGGCAAAAAAGGGAAACTTAGTCCCCTGTATGTAGGCCCATATCAAATTTTGAAACGAGTTGGTAAAGTTGCCTATGAGTTAGTTTGCCAAATGAGTTGGCTCCGGTGCATCCGGTGTTTCATGTCTCCATGCTTAAGAAGTGTATTGGAGATCCGGAATCCATTATCCCCTTAGAAGGGTTGGGGGTTGATGAGAGTCTTTCATATGAAAAGGTTCTGGTAGAGATCCTAGACCGGCAAGTCAAGAGATTGAGGAACAAGGAAATATCTTCCGTAAAGGTTTTATGGAAAAATCACTTAGTTGAGGGTGCTACTTGGGAGGCCGAGGCCGATATGAAGTCCCGATACCCTCATCTCTTTCCTTCTACTCCTATTCAAGCTTGAGGTAAGTTGTTTCTCTTGAGTTTTCTTGTTTTGGGAGTCATCTGTTATATGTGTTTTTCCATGATTTCCTTATGTTATGCATGTTCTTGAGAAATTCATGTTTAAAAGAAAATGAGTTTTTATAATTGATGTTCCTCATGTTGTTATGCATTTGAGTATGAGTTGCCTATTGACTTCATGAGATGAATTATTGAACATGCTTTAGTATGCTTTTTTTAGAGTAAAATGCATATTGGCTCCATGAAATTGTGTTGAGCATGCTTTTAGTTTGGAGAAGGTAGTTCCTCCTATGAATATGAGAAATGTTGAGTTTTCATGCAAAATGAATTGTTAGATGTAGTTCCTGCTTCCTTGTGTTACATTGTTTATGTTTGATATAGAGTTGATGTTTCCTTCTTTGAATTGTGCATTACTTTGATGTTTCATGCATGATGGCTTGCTAGTCTTGAGTCTTTACTTCCGTAAGATGTCTAGATCGTCATTCGAGCACGAATGTTCCCAAGGGGGAGATATTGTAACATTCCAGAAATTAGTAGACTAAACTAGAGCTTAACGTGAGGGTTAGAGTCATGAATGTAACTTCCCGTACCTAAAAATAAAGGGTTTTGTATTAGAACGTCAAGGTACGACCCCCAAGGACCAACCATGGGTCCTTGAGGAAGACCTTAGAAAACTGCCTGGGCAGTGACCATTGAAGAGGACCTACACCCTGTTGGTCCATCCACGCTCGTGGGTGAGGAGTCGTGGGTCAAGGTCCCAGGAACCAAGTCCCATAACCAAACCACGGTTCACCAGCAAAGGCCGTGGGTCCAACCACGGTCCGTCAGTGGTGGGTCGCGGATGGGGGCCTGGGAACTGGTTTTTTTTAGGGT
The DNA here is from genome assembly GCA_029582245.1 of Solanum etuberosum. Lineage (NCBI taxonomy): Eukaryota > Viridiplantae > Streptophyta > Magnoliopsida > Solanales > Solanaceae > Solanum > Solanum etuberosum. Next base: position 22,863 of record JAJONR010001632.1, on the reverse strand, counting down.
TAAGTTAGGGGCACTTTGGGGTTTTCCGGTTTAATTAATATTAAGTGACGTCATTTTATTCTAATTTACACTAACTATATATTGAGTTTAGACCTCTAACTCCTTCCGACATTAGAATCTTTTTGTGTTTGGCCGGTGACTATAGAATGTTTCTTGAGGGATTTTCCTGCATTGCTTCTCCTTTGATGACTTTGACTCAAAAGAAGGCTAAGTTTGTGTGGTCGGAAGCTTGTGAGAAAATTTTCCAAGAGTTGAAAGATAGACTTACTTACGCTCCGGTGTTGACCTTACCGGAAGGTACGGATGGTTTTGTGGTGTATTGTGATTCTTCTAGAGTGGAATCGGGATGTGTGCTCATGCAAAATGGTACGGTGATTGCCTATGCTTCAATGCAACTTAAAGTCCATGAGAAAAATTATCCTACCCATGACCTTGACTTAGCGGCGGTTGTGTTTGCCTTAAAAATATGGAGGCATTATTTGTATGGGGTCCATGTGGATGTTTTCACCGATCATAAAAGTCTCCAATATGTGTTTAGTCAAAAGGACTTGAATCTTTGACAAAGGCGGTGGTTAGAATTATTGAAGGACTATTACATGAGTCTTCTTATCACCCCGGCAGAGCTAATGTGGTAGCGAATGCTCTTAGTAGATTGTCCATGGGTAGTGTGGCTCATGTAGAAGATTTTACAAAGAATGGGTTCGTGATGTGCATTGGTTGGCCCGACTAGGTGTTCAACTAGTGGATTTCGCCAAGGGTGGTGTCATGGTTCATAATAGATCAGAATCGTCCTTTGTGATGGATGTGAAGGCTAAGCAAGACCTTGATCCTATTTCGGTAGAAATTAAAGAGGCGGTACTTAAGAAATTCGTTGAGGGTTTCTTCCAAGGGGGAGATGGTTTTCTTCGTTACCAAGGTCGTTTATGTGTTCCGAATGTTGATGACTTAAGGGAGAAAATTTTAGAAGACGCTCATAGTTCTCGGTATTCTATTCATCTGGGAGCCACCAAGATGTACCGTGAACTACGGAAGTCTATTGGTGGAACAGGATGAAGAAAGATATTGCGGGATTTGTGGCCAAATGTCTGAATTGTCAACAAGTTAAGGTTGAGCATCATAAGCCGCGAGGCCTATCCCAAGATATAGGTATTCCCACTTGGAAGTGGGAAGAGGTGACAATGGATTTTATTGTGGGTTTGCCTCGCACCCGAAGGCAACATGATTTTATTTGGGTCATTATAGATCGGATGAAAAAATCAGCCCACTTTATTCCCGTCAAGGTTTCTTTTTAAGCGGAGGACTATGCTAAGTTGTATATAAGAGAGCTAGTGAAGTTGCATGGAGTTCCTCTGTCTATTATTTTCGATCGGGGTACTCAATTTTCTTATCACTTTTGGAAGTCATTCCAAAAAGGTCTTGGCACTAAGGTTAAGCTTAGCACGGCTTTTCATCCCCAAACCGATTGGCAAGCGGAGCACAACATCCAAACACTAGAAGATATGTTGAGGGCATGTGTAATAGACTTCAAGGGTAATTGAGATGACCATTTGCCATTAATAGAGTTTGCCTACAATAATAGCTATCACTCAAGTATCGGTATGGCTCCCTTTGAAGCCTTGTATGGTAAGAGATGTAGGTCTCCTGTTAGATGGTTTGAATTAGGGGAAATTGCTCTAACTGGGCCCAAATTGGTTTATGAAGCTATTGAGAAGGTCCGACTCATTAGAGAGAGTTTGATAACGGCTCAAAGTAGACAAAAGTCTTATGCCGATGTGAGAAGAAGGGACCTAGAATTTGAGTTTAATGATTGGGACTATCTCAAAATCTCAACCATGAAGGGTGTGTTGAGATTTTGAAAGAAAGGGAAACTTAGTCACCGGTATGTAGGCCCATATCAAATTTTGAAACGAGTTGGTAAAGTTGCCTATGAGTTAGTTTGCCAAATGAGTTGGCTCCGGTGCATCCGGTGTTTCATGTCTCCATGCTTAAGAAGTGTATTGGAGATCCGGTTTCCATTATCCCTTTAGAAGGGTTGGGGGTTGATGAGAGTCTTTCATATGAAGAGGTTCCGGTAGAGATCCTAGACCGGCAAGTCAAGAGATTGAGGAACAAGGAAATAGCTTCCATAAAGGTTTTATGGAAAAATCACTTAGTTGAGGGTGCTACTTGGGAAGCCGAGGCCGATATGAAGTCCGGATACCCTCATCTCTTTCCTTCTACTCCTATTCAAGCGTGAGGTAAGTAGTTTCTCTTGAGTTTTCTTGTTTTGGGAGTCATGTGTTATATGTGTTTTTCATGATTTCCTTATGTTATGCAAGTTCTTGACAAATTCTTGTTTAGTAAGAAAATGAGTTTTTATAATTGTTGTTCCTCATGTTATTATGCATTGAGTATGAGTTGCCTATTGACTTCATGAGATGAATTATTGAACATGCTTTAGTATGCTTTTGAGAGTAAAATCCATATTGGCTCCATGAAATTGTGTTGAGCATGCTTTTAGTTTGGAGAAGGTAGTTCCTCCTATGAATATGAGAAATGTTGACTTTTCATGCAAAATGGATTGTTAGATGTAGTTCCTACTTCCTTGTGTTGCATTGTTTATGTTTGAGATAGAGTTGATGTTTTCTCCTTTGAATTGTGCATTACTTTGATGTTTCATGCATGATGCGCTACTAGTCTTGAGTCTTTACTTCCGTAAGGTATCTAGATCATCATTCGAGGACGAATGTTCCCAAGGGGGAGATATTGTAACATTCCAGAAATTAGTAGACTAAACTAGAGCTTAACGTGAGGGTTAGAGTCATGAATGTAACTTCCCATACCTAAAAATAAAGGGTTTTGTATTAGAACGTCAAGGTACGACCCCCAAGGACCAACCATGGGTCCTTGAGGAAGACCATAGAAAACTGCCTGGGCAGTGACCAACGAAGGGGACCTACGCCCCGTTGGTCCATCCACTCCCGTGGGTGAGGAGTCGTGGGTCAAGGTCCCAGGAACCAAGTTCCAGAACCAAACCACGGTTCACCAGCATGGGCCGTGGTTCCAACCACGGTCCGTCAGTGGTGGGTCGTGGATGGGGCCTGGGAACTGATTTTTTTGACGGTTAAGTTAAGGGAACTTTGGGGTTTTCTGGTTTAATTAATATTAAGTGACGTCATTTTATTCTAATTTACACTAACTATATATTGAGTTTAGTCCCCTAAATTAAGTCATCCTCCTCATTATTCCAAAATCCCAAAACAAAACAAACTTCTTCTCCAAATATTCTCTCTCTAGAACTTCAAGGAAGAAGAAGAATGAAGTTGGGGCTAGGGTTCAAGGATCAAGGTTTTCTACTCAAATTCATTGAATTTCATTTTTAAGGTATGGTAGTTTTTCATCCATGGATAGAAATCATCCATGGAGCCCCTTCAAAATCTCAATTTCACAGATAGAAAATCCCCCAAAGCTAGGGTTTGATTCCAAAGTCATGGGTTCCTTGCAAAAATGACTTTTATGATTCAATTATGTTATATTATGTCTGAATCAATGATTTCTTATGATTTTTATATTGAATTGCCCCAAGAACTTATGAAATCCCCATATTACTCAATTATGCTCTTGTGATGTGGGTTTGTTGATGAAAGAGGACTATTATGAGATTATACATGCAGTGATTGGATTACTTGAATTATGATTATATCCATGTCTAATGTAGTGAATTCTAGATGTGTTGATTGAATATGATTGTTGATCCTTGAAGGGTAAGATATGATAATTAAGCATGATTATGAGATTTATGTATATGCTTTAACAACACTTTGAGAGTGAAGTGTTTATGATTATGAGGTAGTTGTTTTGATGTGAAAGGTTTTCTCACATAATGTTGTACCTTGGATCAGTAGGCTATGTGACCCCTTTCATGTGTAACTAAAAAGATCTATTCTAATGATGTCTCTTGAATCGGTTGGCCAAGGGCGCCCTTTCATGAGTAATGATGTTAATAGAAAATTAACTACTCCATGGAAATTAATGCTTAGCACCGAGTGGATATTGTGTGAGATGGAAGCTCTCCCGTGGTAAGGCCAGGTTTCGAGAAGCAACCTCTTGATATGGAAGCTATCCCGTAGAAAGGTCGGGTTTCTAGTAACAATCTCATTATCCCATAAACTACGTGCCCCCGTAGGATATTTAGATAGTGGATCCACCTAAGCTAAGAGTTACCGGTTCTACCTTAGGCAAGTAGACCAACCCTTTTCGGTGAGGGAGTCACTAGATTCCATGTTAAAGCTCACATGGTCTCATGTCGGTTAAGGCTTATTCCCACATGAAAAAGAAGTTTAATAATGAACTAAGGCATGCTTGAGGAAGTATCCCGTAAGTGTTCAAAATCTTTAAAGATGTTGCTAGCTTGCATTAAAAGATGATGAACATGAATGATGGCCTAAAGAGGTTTACTTAGCATGGGTGGGATTTATGGGGTCTTATCCATGCATTGCACAAGTAGCCTTTGAGGGTGTATATGAAGTGGTTCTCTTATGTTATGATGACCTATATGTTGAATATGCTTATGAGTTATGCTTTTCCATTAAATTCATGATGATGTTGAAATTTAGTAAATTACATGCTTTCAACTAAAATGTCCCTTTTAGCATGCTTTCAATGTTTTCATGCATGTCTATCATACTTAGTGCATTTTTGTACTAACGCCTACTTTTCCTACATTTTTCCCAAGTGTAGGGTCCGGTTTTCAAGGTGATCATCGTTGTGGCTAAAGCTTGGATTTGCTTATTCTCCTAGCTTGTTGGTGAGTCCTCATGATTCGAGGATGGATGTTATCTCATTGTAGTTCCTTTTCGGATTATGTTGTACGGGCTAGGCCCTATTTCATTCGAGTATTGTAATAGATGGCTATATTGAGACAAGTCTAGACTTCCGCTTTCTTTTATGAAAAACATTTTAAGACTCGAAATTTGTTTTACTCTTTATTGTTCTATTCTTATGTAATGATATGCTAAGTGGCTTATATGGAGCCTTTCGGGGTTCTATATGCCTTGTTACATCTAGGGGGTACCTTGGGTCGTGACACCAACGGTGTGGTGGACAGGTACCCAGAGGTGTGGAACACTATTAAGTTCCACAAATTCAAGATATTTAAAAAACCCTGAGGTCCCTACATTCTGAATTGGGTTTGAGAGTTCTATTAAGCTTATGGTGAGCTAGTGCCAAAGGGGAAGAAGAAGGACAGTGCCTTCAAACCGGTGGACTTCATGATGGTTCGTGGCAAGCAAGTTAAATGCCGCTAATAAGATATCAATGATGTCCTGGGGTGCTCATTGGACATCATGCACACTTAATTGATTTGGTGCAGAAGAAGACCGTGGAGTACCTTAAGAGGTGGCTGGCGCCCTTTATCTCTGATGCCACCCCGAGGTGGACAGAGGAAGGTGCATCGATAGAGAAAAAGGACCTTAACAATGTTGCCAAGTACTGGTTCGGATTCATTAGCCGCACCATTATGCCATCCCAGAATGAGTCCATCCTCAGACACCCAAAAGAAGCTTGCCTAGGGTCTATTATTTCTCTTGAGAAGATGAACTTATGATTGCTTATTGAGTAGGAGATGGCCATGAGGGCCAAGCAGCGCCAGACCTTACTCCCATTTTCGGTGTTGATCACTGAGTTGTGTTGATGGGCCCGTGTCACGAGACATGATAAGACGGATGTGGAGGTGACACCCACCTCCTCTACTGACTTCTAGCATATTAAGGCCGAGAACCAGCGGGATGAGGCTGACATGAGGAGGGTAGCACTAGTGGATACATCCCCAGTGGTTAACGTTGATATGTTGCATACAGAGGCAATCTTGACTCCTCAGGCCAGTGAGCCCTCAGGTACATCTGGACCTTCTACTTTTGAGACCCTTAGTACATATGTTGCACCCCCTCCCACTAGATCTTTTACTACTACTTCTGCCTCCCGACCCCCTATCACCCAAGCGATGCTTTACAAGATGGGTCATTTGGCGTAATCTGCTGATGTGAGTGCCTCCCAGGTAGAGGCCGATATGCCTGAGATGATAGAGCGGGCTAGTGCTGCTGGCTTAGCCCTCAGTAGGGCTGAGATGAGGGTGTATGGTGTTTAAATTGAGGGCCACAAATTCACCTTAGATGCCCTTACAGTGAGAATAGAGGAGTGTGAGGAAGGCCAAGGGGCTACAGATGTTGTGAATGGCTTAAAGGTCGATATTACTGAGTTGAGGAATGATGTGGACCAGCTGAAGTCCATTGATTTGACTATGATGTTTTGGACAATGGAGATTCCTGATATGCCGAGTGCAGATATTCCAGCTTATTCTGACGTTCCTCCGACTACTACCGGATATGAGACTAGAGCTGATGATGTTGTTGCCGAGTCCAAGGCTGAGATAGATGAGGAGCAGCTTAGTGTTACGGATGCGGATGTCTATGATGACTTGGCGGACCTAGAATGGGCCATGGTACATATAGTTTTGCAAGCCTCTTTGAGGGATATTTCTATGGTGGGCTCCAGTGGAGCCAAGGAGGCTGAGACACCGGGCACTGATGCCCAGACAGAGGGAGTGACTGATATGCAGACTTCACAGCAGGCCTAGCCTAGAAGGATGATCTTCTTACTTCCTTCTATGTTATTTTTTTACATTGTTTCTATTTTTAGTTGTATTTGAGGACAACTACGTATTTTTTTGGTGGGGTGAGGTATTTCCATACCTACTTCTTGTGGGCTGTTTTGTGAATATTAGTTTGATTTTGATTGTTATTTTTTGAATATTGTAGCTTATTGGTTTATATATATCTTGGTTGTTGGATTGTGGTTGTTGATAAATCCCATTATTTTAATTTGAAAATGGTGTTGAAATGGTTTTGAACCAAGTTTAAAAATTTTGCCACCTCTTTTGTGTGTGATTGTGGTTGTTCTTGTGCAAATTTGAGTGTCGATTGTGGTCAATACCGATGACTTGAATAGTGCTCTTAATTGAACAAAATGAATATGCGGCTACGATGAGGCAAACTAAGTTACATAGGTAATATGTGTACTTTGAGCATCTCGTTGTGACTAGCCGATTGTCGATTAAGTCTCTTGTGATAAATATTGCACGCTAGCTAGAAAGTGTGGAGTCTTGTTTGATAATTGAATCAATACCTTGTGTTGTGAGGTTGTCTTGAACATTGTGCTTGATGACACCTAGAATTCGCCCCGTTGGTCCGATTGGTTGAGTGAAGCAAGAAATTGAAATGTTATTAGGAAAAAGTTTTGAACAGTGAACAAATTTAACAATAGACCTTTATGTGGCCAGCTTTGTGAGAAGTGTGAACCTTGCTTGGCACCTTTTGAGCCGATGCTTTTCTTTGGAAGAAACTTGACCAACTTTGACCTCTCTATCCCATCACCCATAACCTTCATGAAGTTTTGGTTCGTTTAAATAGCCAACTTAGGCCAAAAGCCTAAGTTGGGGGTGTGATAAAAAAGAAGGAAAGTCAAGAAGTGTGAAAATTTCCCCCTTTGATGGATTGTTTTGAAAAAGATGGAACCCCTCCATGTAAAAAAAAAGAGAAAAAAAGAAAAAGACTGAAAAAGAGAAAAAATGGAGAAATAAAGTGTATGAAAATAGTAAAAGAAAGGGGGTATCCGGTAATTCATGTTTAGTTGAATAATGGGGTGGATTATGAACATGTTTGAATGTAAATGAGAAGGAGAAAAAGTGATTTTTAGGCCATACTTCATGAAGGTAGAAGCCACTAAGCCTAAAAGACCATACCTTTATACTGAGCCCCATTGCAAGCCTTAACAAGTCCTTTCGGATCTTGAGTGAGCTGAAACGAATGTTGATTGGAAAATAAGAGCAAGCCTATGGGTGGAGTCATGCATGTGTTCATCTTTTTGAGTTTAAGAGTTGTATGTGATTCCGGGACCTTAAATTTTTGAGAAATTTTTTGTGAATATGGAATCATCTTTGTTGTGAGGGAATTTGAGTACCTTTGTTGAGCTTGAACTTGCATTTGAATCAAGCATTGTGAGCTTGAGTACACTTGATAATGGTGAGTCACAATTTAAATCTTTGAGTGCATAATTGAGCATTGTATGTGTAGTTTGAGCCTTGTGTGTGAATTTATGTTGAGTCTTAAGCAGCACTGTTTGTAGGCATCCTTGTTGAACCGATTGATCTTGAGTTTTACTTGAGGACAAGCAAAAGTTTAAGTTGGGGTGTAGATGAGTCAGAGATTTGACTCATTCAGAGCTTTGTTTTGATAGTATAAGTGTCCTCAAATGCCTAATTTATATTCTAAACTGATGTTAAAGTGTTGATTTGCAGCATTGAAGGCTAAGGAGCAAGGCAAGGACACTACTGACAAAGAGGAGCAAACAAGCTGAAGAAGTGAAGAAAAGCGATCCTGGTGATCGCCAAGACCACTTGGCGAACCGCCGAGTGGCTGTTTAGCTCGCCCAAAGTTCCAGCGTACCAACCTTGGGGAAGAACCAACTTTGCGACAGGAATGGGTAGTCCGCGAATCGCCGAACGACTCCACAAGAACAACCTTGATCGCCTAAAGGCACAGAATCCTGAAGACAAATGGCCAATGCAAACCGGCGATGGATTCGAGCGAAGGGCGGATCTTCGACCTGGTTGGCGAGGCGCGACTTACTCCGCCGAATGACCTTTCAAGCAAAAAATTGGGCAACTATAAATTGAAATTTTAAATGAAGCTAAAGGAGAGTTCTGATTCGCTGAGTTTGAGATTTTAAATTCTTCTCTCAGTTTTTGAGTGTCCATTGTAGACTTTGAAGCTTAAACTTGAGGATTTGCAAGCGGGTCTTTGAATTTATTCAATTTGGAGCATTGTAATGACTTGGGAACGTTTACCCAGCTCATGCCAATATAGTTGGTAATTGTTTTTATCCTTTTATGATGTTTAGCTAAAACCCCAATTCTTGGGGTGTGATCATATGATTATTTGTCTAATTTGCTTATGGGTATTGTTGTTTAATGATTTAATTGTTCTTTTAATGTGGGTTTGATTGATAACTGAGTAGTAATTCATGAATTGTAGTTACAAATATAATTTTAGCTTAGTGTTTTGGGTTTGATCGAGAGAGAGGTTCTAAAATCAAGGTTATCGATTAATGATTGTAGTGTGTGGGTCATTATGGGTTCAACTCGAGAGAGTGAATTTTGACTCATTCCTACCTATCTAGCTCGAGAGAGTAGGTAAATTAAGTTTTTGGGCTGTTTTGTAGTGTTAAGCTTGTCGAGGTTTGAGAGAACTCGCCTGAATCGTAATAATATTTCTAGAGAAAACTATTGCACTTGTAGTCTAGCCTACCCACAATTATTCAGCAAATTCTTTTTAAATTTCAATTACCCATATAGCGTAATTAACCTATAATCGATCACATCCCGAGAATTCCTCTTAATCTTGTTGAAACCCCTGTTTTCGTATTTGTTTTAGATGTTAATTGACAAACCACTACACCCATCTAACATTTGTTGTCACCCCTTCCAATATAACTAAACGTTTTTGATAATTTCTATTCCTACCACCAATTAGATTACATTTGTAACATCGTAACTGAATTCGAACTTGTACCGCTCCTTGTGGGTTCGACCCCAACTCTTCGTTGGGTTTTATAATAGATTACGATCGCCAACACCTAGTATTGGATGAGGTGTGGTTGAGCGTTTATACTAACTCATTTTGAATAAGATTGAAAATTCCCAAAGTCAGTTTATTCTCTAAATTTCAACATGGTATCAGACCAGGGCCCATCTCACCTGATGTTGGGGCCCAAAAAATGCCCACGCACCAGATGCTAAGCACTAGGCGTGAGGTAGGTCAAAAATTGTCCAAAATTGCCCACACACCAGATGCTAAGCATTGGGCGTGAGGTGGGGTGTTAAAAGCAAAAAATCCCACATTTGTGGTTAATGAGATGGGTAGACTCCTTATAAGGCTTGGGCAATCCTCCTCCCTTTGAGCTAGCTTTTGGGGTGTGAGTTAGGCCTGATACCTAATTTAACATATTATAGTCATGAGGTCATTGAGCCATTTGGGAGAATGTAAATCATTTTTTTTATTTTTGGGCCAATTAATGTAAAGCCCATAAATAATATTTAATAAAGAAAAAATCTCATTCGTACACCGATTATTTGGTTGGCGTAGCAGATAAATTCTTAATTAACCTCTACAATTTGGTTCTTCATTCTTCTATTAGGGTTACAACATATTTTACACCTTTTTCATCATTGACGAATGTGGTAATGTAAGTTAGGGCAAGGCAAGGCGGTAAAAAGACCAGTTTTGTTGTATAATACCAATCTCTGTAATATTAATGTATTTAAGATCCTGATGTATATTAGGTTTTCCTTACACATGTCACGACCCGAGTCTACACCCTGGACGTGGCCGGCACTCGAGAACCATTGTTGGTCCCCAAGCGAACCCTCATCCTGGCTGACTACAAGCAGAAGAGTAACTCAAGCATACAAAAAATTAATATTGAATCAGATCTCACTAAACTCAAATACTCAACTTTAAAAAGTTTGAACAATACTCAAAAGATATACTCAAAGTTTATAAAACAACTCAAAAGAAAAAAATTACCAAAAACTCCTCAACTCTGTCTATCTATGAAGCCTCTACCATTAAAGAAGGATATCGGGACAAGACCCACGACATCTCTAAACTACTAATTGTAAGGTAAAGGTGAAGTCCTTCAGAATACAAGAAGGCTCAGCACAGCTGGCTGGAATACCACGTGACCTCAACGAAACGCCTGTTGAAGATCCTGAATAACTATATCTGCATCATGAAACGATGTAGGCCAAATGGCGTCAGTACATGAAATGTACGAGCATGTAAGGGGAACTTTGCAACATAAGTATAAGCTCGATCTAATAAAAGGGAAGACATACTTATCTCGTCTCATCTCAATATGACTCAAGAATACTCAACTCGACTCAAGGATATTCAACTCAACTCAGGATACTCAACTCAACTCAGGATGCTCAACTCAACTCAAGATATTCAACTCAAACTCAAGATACTCAACTCAAACTCAAGATACTCAACTCAAAATGAAAGCAACAATATAAGATGCTATATACATGAAAATTTTAGAACAGTAGATAATAACTCAAATGTATATAAAAATATAATGATAACTCATTACTCTTATTTGGGAGATTCTCTAACCGACAACCATCACTATGAGCAATATGATGATACAGCGTCTCGCCCACGTTGCCAGAGCTGTCCTATACCTTGCCGGAGTATAGGACATCCTCAACTAAGTGGATCCACTAAGCTATGCTTAAAAATAATAAGGAATCATCTAAAAAGTATGACCCTTTACCCATGTTTGCATACATGGTTGATGGAGGCTGTGAGAAGTCTGAACTCTCCCCCATATTAGTGCTCAATACTACTCCCAATAATATATACCCATGCTCATATATTTTTAAAACATAACTCTTCCTCTGGTTTGAGATAATTGCTAAAACTACCCTCTTAAAAGAGGTAACTATTCTCGAAATATCGTTTGAACTCATAAATCATTTAGAAATCTCAGTTTTACTTTTATCAATGTAAAAATTGATGCCTCTGGGAATACATAGTCCCCTTATACTCATACTTGAAAACTCTTTCTCAAAAACATTTCAAAATCATATTGTGATATGATCATTGATGACTCGGGAAGTCATACTACATAAACATTGATGGTATATCTATATACAATACTGCTCATACATTGATGGCATACTCGATTGTCGTAGTAATCATGTTTTAGAAAACTCTTTACTTTCTCAAAACTCAGTTTAAGAACTCAAGTGTTGGCTTTAAAAAAAACTTCTCAAAATTTATGACTCAATTCATAGAGTTTATGTGGAATTATGGACATGAACGACTCAACTCAGGAAACTTAATAGCAATATGGAACTCAATACCTAGAACCCTAGACTCAAGAACTCAAGGACTCAGGAACTCGGAACTCATAACTCAACGATACTACTAATCTCAAAAATACTCAATTCATACGGTTCATGCTGAAATATAGACATGAACGAATCAAATCAAGAATCTTAATGCAAAACATATAGCAATTCAATAATTAGGAATAGAATTTCAAAAATAATCAAGAACTAAAGAACTCAAAATTAACTCATCTCAAGAATACTCAAATCTAGGGATATAATCCTAGATTACTCTTTGACTGATTTGAAAGTAGATATAGCGCATGAGGACGACCTAGTCCAACACTTTGATAGCCTTAAATACCTGGAAGAACAAGGTTCTTGAAGAATCTTGAATAAGAATGTGATTAGAAGCCTTGAAACCCTAGCTTGAAGGAGAACAATCAAGAAAACCTTTCTCGAGATTTTTGAATTAGTTTCTTGAAATCTATATGGCCAAGAATTATGATTTCATAATTGTATGGAGGAATTTGAGTTAGAAAGAATGGAATTCTTGGAGAAAGATTTACCCTGAAGAAGAATCTTGAAAAAGATTGAAAGAATTTTGAATGGAGTCTTGTACTTTGATTTTTCCTTAGGGTTTGAGATAGAGGAGAATGATGGATTAAGAGATTAAATTCTGATTGTTTTGGGTCCTTAATTAGTCAAGAAATTCGTTCAGGGTTTTCTTAGAAGTAAAAAGACAAAAACGACCCATTTTAATGTTTCCTCGTCGGCTAATTCGTCACTACACTGTAGCAGATTACTAAAATAGTCATAACTTTTTACTCAAAACTTGGATTGACGCGAAATTGGTGGCATTGGAAAGAGGATTCAAATACCTTTAATTTTATAGGTTATGGGCCACTTAACTCTTTATATTCTAAGATATATGGTCGTTTTAAGTTGACCTAAGTAAAATCTTATGTCAAAACTTAATCGGTAAGGAAACTTTCAACTTGGCTTTGTGCTAGGAGATTCTAGTGACCTTAATTGATATCAAAAATCATTCACACACTAAAGAATTTATCTTAACACCTAATAAACATAAAGAGTCACTCAGTACGACCTTATACGCAATTCAAGAATGGTTTGGGGCTTAACTTAGAAATTTTTGGAGTGTTACAACACACTAGCCTTAAAATCTAAAATAAAACATGAACTTTTTGAAATTGTCATATTTTTATGCTAGTGAAAATCACTTTGACATAAATGTGTATGCTTGGTTCAAAATTTCGGCCAACTGTTCGCTTAATTTCTGACAAGGAGGATTTCAACCATCAACAAATCCTTAAACCATATATGGTTATTAAATCAAGAAAGGTAATTAAAAATTTAAAACTTAACTAAGAGACGTTACCCTAATTAATGTGGATGGTATCTCACCTTTTGATAAAGAAAGTACATATTCATTAAAGATCCTATTTGAATTGACTAACTTTAAAAAAAACAAGTCATATTTTAATCGGGCGAGGCCCATTTATTCATAAAAACAAAGAGAATATTTACAAATAACCGAGCCCAAAAGTGACAAGGTCCAGAAACAGAAGCATAAGCAAAGGGTACAAAATATCCGATGGAAATAATAAAAACATAAAGTATATTAGAAAAGTGAGAACACAAACAATAGGAAGCTTCCAGCTCCTTCCTTATACGTTCTTCTAAAATCCTAATCATCATACACTTCCATTGTTGTGATTCAAGCTACAACCAAGGTGAGATCTTTAATTTTAGCTACAATCAAAGTGAGATCTTTAATTCTTACCCTCCAATGGTAAAAGAGTTCTAATGCTTATACTTTTATGGTTTTCAGGTGATGACACAGTGATGGAATCGATCTCGTCTTCACTCTACTGCACGAATCAAAACTCTAAGCTTAGTCATTTAGCTCATTACTCTACCTTGTTCATCTCTGAAACTAATCATCATGGGAGTTGTGAATCCATCAGTTATATCAACTACCAGTAAGTTCAAATCTTGGTGTAAATGTAACTCGTCATGTAAAACAAGTTCTACTATTGACACGAAGCTTAACTCTAGCCTTTAAAATGTGCAGATCCACTATCCACAGATGCTATGACCAAAAATAAGTCTCTATGTTTCAGCTCTATCTCATTGTAGTTTTATCTCCTTACAAAGTGTCAATGGATTGAACCCCTATCACGACTCAACCCACCGGGCCGTGCGGGCACCTACCCTAACACCGAAGTAGTAGAACCCTCGATTCCCAACCAGTTAAAAACATGCGGAAGATTAAGAAAACTGACGGATAAAAGAACTTCATGGGGATTTTTATAACATAAGACTTTTTAAATAACTCTAGTTAAGACTTGTAAGGTAATTAACACCCCAGGGATCTAGTCTAAATAGATACAAGATCTTCTAAGATTACAAGGTATACCATAATAATAAATGACGCAGCTCCCACCATACGGAAGGAAAAATAGAAGCTGTTGGAGATGTCTTCGTCTTCACCTATGAAACATCACTGACCCTGCAACCAGACTATGCCAAAAGGCATTGCAAGAGTCGTATCAGTACAACCACATGTACTGGTAGGCATCATCGATCAACCAGATACCCACCGTATAATATAAGTAATCGACTAGCAAGAAACATGCAATAAGACTGTTCGCTCCTCCACCTTTATAACTCCCCAAATGCATTAGAGGCTCTAACCCTCATTCGCTCCGTTCTTGATCATACTTAACCATTCTATCCCTTAGAGGAGATTCTGAAAACCACTACTACCACTACTACCAACCCAGCCAACCACTCACAGCAAGCCCTTACTTCGTCCACGTCTCCACTCAACTTGCAACCCCATGGTACTTCTATCAAGGCTTTTTAACCGTTTCAATACCCAACTATTAATATTTGACAACAATACACATCACCACCTCCTTAAATAACGAATGATAACATCGGGAACCTTGGTTCCCACTTACCATACCACATCCTGATGTGAGCCTGACCATTCACAGTTCATTCATCAACGAGATATGCCCAATTACCTTACGACACCACCAACCCACGTATATATCTATATATATATATATATATATAAAACACACAATCCAGTAATCAGTCTAAGAAAACATACAGTCCACATTATCAATAACCAACAGATATGAACATATCAACCATATATTGTTCTCTCAAGGAACCCACACCCAAACTATTAGTGTGCCGGAATGTGACACTGATCCCTATTAGTGTGCCGGATGTGACACCCGATCCCATATATGTGCCGGAACGTGGCACCCAATCCAAGTTAGTCTGTCAGAATGGACACCTGATCCAAGTTAGTGTGTCAGAACGTGACACCAGGTCCATTCAACACAGCCACAATCACAATCACACTCATATGTACATACTCATAATCATACAATCAAGTGTTGAATCATGGCATACATTTGTTCATACATACTCATTTCATTAGGTTTGATCAACGAGACTTCATTCACATACATACATGTATTACAATGAAGCAATTACCAACATATTTCACCAAAAATATGAAATCAAACCATCACCTAGCCCTAGTTTACAAGATTAGGCTTCCTCCTATAGTAGAGTTCTTATGGAACAACTAGGAATACATGTACGCTTGTCCGTTTTTCGGTGTACGAAGCTTACGCATGAATTCTACCATCAATCACCAATATACTACGTAGTGAATCATGAATTTATAACTACTCAATTAATAACCTAGCCTACCTAGGCGCCAAGCAGCTGTAGAGAGATTAAAGCTCCAATCCAGGTTTCCAAACGATTAGACAGTAGATTTTGTCCAGAAATCCGCAAGTTATCGACATTCTTATGCTAGAAATCTCTTTATTCTTGCTCCCAAGCCTAGGGCAGCCTTTTGAGGGTTTCTGGGTGATCCTCCCCTCTTTTTAGTGTTTTTGGAAAAAGAAGAAAATAACACTTCACGTTATTTAAATTATGTCCCGTCCATCCCCCTCTGGCAGTCACTTATCCCTCTAGAGCGCCGCCGCCCTAGCGGCATCTAGCCCGCTCTGGCTGGTTGAGGGGCCCAATTTTCCTGATGTTTTTCATTTCCTAAATAATGATGGTTCGGGTCATTATAATATATACCAATTTACCCCTCATTCGTCCCCTAATGACTAGCGAAGGGGTAAAATTCACCCTTTTCAGAGTACTTCTTGACTAAGGAATTGGCCCATTACGGAACCACATAAGATGGTGGTTTTCAATTCTAAGCACGAAAGGTGCTATACTCAAAGGACCGGTTAGGGAAATGAGGCAACACACTAAGAAAAGAACGTGTCGAACTGTACAGCCTTCCCTGCTAGAGCGGCATGATTTTCGCTGCGGCGGGGCCACTGTGGTAGGGACACACCCACTGTAGTCGGAAATTGAATGTAGTAAAGTGTGGTAAAGGGAATGGTTTCCCCATTTCCTCCCTTCTCTTTCAAAAGCTCCAAAAATCCTCTCAAACCTTCCGTTTCTGAACATCAAAATCAAGGTAATGTTCTTGTTCTTTACGTTAATTACTTCATTACTTACTTAACTATGATTACATGACGATAACTGATTGATTAGAATGGTTTTGGGGTAGTTATTCAAAACAATGCACATAGGTTACTTGTTTGGTTAGAAAAATGGAGCATGGACACTTCCCTTACGTCCCCAACGTCTCCACAACGTCCTAGGTGTAAGGATTTCACAAAAATATGGTCAAAATGATACCGAAAAGGGTGGGGGAGTTGAAAGGTTTTGTTGGTGTAAAACTTGGATTCGGACACCATTTAGGGGTGGTTTGGCTAAATAATTGCATATTTAGGTATTGGGTACTTTATAGACTCTGATCTGCTAAAATTCTGTGAAAATCGAGGTTTTTAGGATGACGGGGTGCCATGATCGCACCTGGAGTTTGTCCCAGATGAAAGCCGCTCTGGCGGCCTTCATCCCGCTGTGGCGGCCTCCCTCGTCCCACTCTGGTGGGATTTGGGCCGCTTTGGCGGGACCTGGGGAAGCAGTGGCCTGTGTCCCTTTAAGGATAGAAAATTTATTTTTCCCTTAAACCTGATATTGTCTAATCCCAAGGAATTCAGAACGCGTATGTTTCATAAATTTTGCAGGCTTATCTAATATGGCTGGAGCAAATGAGGAAAATTTGCCTTCTGTCCGGTTTCCCGATGCTGCAAGTCAGGAACGATACCACGATCACTGGAACACAAAGTTCTGCTGTGAGAGGGGTTTTCAGCTACTGAACTTAGAGAAGAAAGCACCCGCCTCCTATACCCGATTGATGGAGTTCGGATGGGCCCCACTGATAGAGGCTCCCCCCACTACGCGCTCCAATTGGGTGAGGGAGTTTTATTCCATCCTTCCTACCGTCCGCTGGGACGAACCTCACCCAACCATCCGCATCCGGGAAGTTGACATTCCCCTAAACAGTTGCTTCAAAAATTATATGCTCGAGGTTCTAGAGGTCCCCAATGCGGAGTTCCAGGCAAATTTGAGAGAAATGGACCTGGGCTAGCTGAAGGATACACTAGTAGAGCCTCCACGCTGGGACTGGGTCTACTGGGCTACTATGGAGGGGATCACCAGTGCTAACTGGTCACCATATGCCAAACGATCGCTGCACCTAGTTACCAGGAGGATCCGCCCGTTGGGCAAACCGGACCAACGTGACCTTTCCTTGATCTTTGGTAGTTTGCGCTATACAGGGCATTGGACTAAATGTGGGTGCACAGATCATCTCATAATGGAAGATGTTCTACCAGGGCAACAAAAAGGCAATCTTCTTACCTGGACTGGTGACTGCAATGTGTAAGAGGGCGGGAGTGCCACTCCTGGACACTGACGAGGTATTTCCTATGGATCCCTATTTTCACCCTCTTTTGGTTAGACATGCGTCCACCTCCAGGTGTAAGAGGAGGAAGACGGAAAGGTCTAGTAGCGGTCAAGCGGCCGCTGAAGCCGTTGACGAAGGAGGAGAGAACGATGAGGCTGATGGTGCCCTTCCCACCCAGTCCCAGCCCCTACTCTCAGGTGCACGAGTGGCGGAGAACCTGGCGGCCATCCGGAGGAGGTTGGGCAGCTCCTATTCTAGCACCACTCCAATTCCACCCAGCACTGCTCTGGAGGTCAAGATGTTCCACCGCCAGTTACATTAGGAGAGGAGGAAGGGTTTGGTAAGGGATCCTCCAGTGGCCCGAATGTGGAAGACCCTGAAGGTCGTCTTCACTTGCGTTGCCCCCGGAATGAAGATTCCCCGACTCGAGCCGGGATATTATGTAGAGTTACTATGTTAGATGATGCCGTGACGGGCTTGATACCCCCAGAGGACCTGGACTCTGAATATGATACCTCCCCTTCCCAAGGACATTGATTTGGTTTTCACCCCCCTTGGACCTGTAATGAACATTATTTCGTTTTTTTTTCTTTTTGTTTTTTCTTACTTTTTGTAAGCACATGGATGCTGGTTTTCGCTGTTTCATCATAGTAAATATTTAAATGCTAGGTGATTAAGACTCCTTGTTCTATTGCTGAGTACCGATTGAATTGCAGGGATTGACCCAGGTATGATTCGGGGTCTATATGTGTGGCTAGGGAAAACAGGGGAGACAGGGCAGAGATTTTGTCTTGCGCTGTCCCTCTCTGGCAGCCTCACCCTGGCGGGAATAATCCAGCCCCAGTGACTCAGATGGAAACAGTACCCCAGGTCAACAATTCCATGGGGTTCTTCCAGTTTCTAAATTTTTTCCTTAATTCCCAGGTTATAACTAAGTATTTAGGATATTCCCTTTAGCTAGGATAGTCATTGTCTACCCCGAGTCAACCCAATAGTACACACTCCAGAATTTATTTCTCATTAATTCAATATCACCAACACGGACATCCTCAGAACATGCTCATACACTCACACAGTTATAGTCGGTCGCCACCCACGTCCAAGTTTCATTTTACGAATCACACGGTTGTTTTTCTAGACCCTTGCACTGATCTTAGTAATGGCTCTCTTTCCGACAACAAGTTCGTGAAACTCAGGCAATTATGACTCGCACAGTTTCGAACATTTAGGCTAGCATATTGCACATATCAAAATCCAGACAAGTAATACTGTACACATAGTCATGTCATAGTATACAAATATATATACCTTTCACCCCAACAGTTAATTCAGACAATAATATGCACAGTATCAAACTACGACTCACAGACAAATCCAAGTTATTAATTAGTTCGCTCCATAGATGACCATTACTGATCATCCATGCATTTACCCAGCCTCTAAGGCCAGATACCAATTGGAATCTTCCTAGTTCCAATTTACCTTACTTGGGCCCTTTCAACCGTGACTACGGCGTCTAGTTCACTTTGTTGAGATGCCAATTGGAATCGGGAGATACCAATTGGACTCAACCCATAACACAAGCGACAATTCGCACGAAAGATGAGAAGAAACAAAATGACTTCATAGAATGCTTCATAGCTTCATGAATATTAGATGTAGACGTCAACACACCAATCCATAGGAGTCTATTCCACATTTGCTCTGTACTGGGAGATCGGTAACCTGGGCTATGATACAAATTTGTCACGACCCAACCCATCGGGTTGTGCAAGCACCTACCCTAACACCTAAGTAGGAGAACCCTCGATTCCCAACCAGTTAAAAACATACGTAAGATTAAGAAAACTGACGAATAAAAGAAATTCATAGGGATTTTCATAACATAAGACTTTTTAAATAACTCGAGTTAAGACTTGTAAGGTAATTAACATCCCAGGGATCTAGTCTAAACAGATACAAGAGCTTCTAAGATTACAAGGTATAACATAATAATAAATGACGCAGCTCCCACCATACGGAAGGAAAAACATAAGTTGTTGGAGATGTTTTCGTCTTCACCTATGAAAGATCACTGACCCTGCAACTAGACTATGCCAAAAGGCATAGCAAGAGTAGTATCAGTACAACCACACGTACTAGTAGGCATCATCGGTCAACCCGATACCCACTGCATAATATAAGTAATCGACTAGCAAGAAACATCCAATAAGACTGTTCACTCCTCCACCTATATAACTCCCCAAATGCATTAGAGACTCTAACCCTCATTCGCTCCGTTCTTGATCATACTTAACCATTCTATCCCTTAAAGGGGATTCTGGAAACCACTACTACCAACCCGGCCAACCACTCACGACACGTCCTTACTTCGTCCACATCTCCACTCAACCTGAAACCCCATGGTACTTCTATCAAGGGTTGTTAACCATTTCAATACCCAACTATTAATATTTGACGACAATACACATCACCACCTCCCTAAATAACGAATGATAACATCGGGACCATTGGTTCCCACTTACCATACCACATCCCGATTTGGGCCTGACCATTCACAGTTCATTCATCAACAAGATATGCCTAATTACCTTATGACACCGCCAACCCACGTATATATATATATATATATATATATATATATATATATAACGCACAATCCTGTTATCAGTTCAAGAACAACATACAGTCCATATTATCAATAACCAAAAGATATGAACATATCAACCACACATGGTTACCTCAAAGAACCCACACCCAAACAGTTAGTGTGTCGGAACGTGATGCCCGATCCCAATTAGTGTGCCGGATGTGACACCCGATCCATTCAACACAACTAAAATCACAATCACACTCATATGTACATACAAATAATCATACAATCAGGTGTTGAATCATGTCATACATTTGTTCATACATACTCATTTCATTAGGTTTGATCAACGAGAGTTCATTCACATACATACATGCATTACAATGAAGCAATTTCAAACATACTTCACGCAAAACATGAAATTAAACCATCATCTAGCCCTACTTTACATGATTAGGCTTCCTCCTATGGTATAATTCTGATGGAACAACTAGGAATACATGTACGACTGTTCCTTTTTCATTGCACGAAGCCTACGCATGAATTCTACCATCAATCACCAGTATACTACATAGTGAATCATGAATTTATAACTACTCAATTAATAACCTAGCCTACCTAGGTGCCAAGCAGCTGTAGAGAGATTATAGCTCCAATCCAGGTTTCCAAACGATGAGAAGGTGGATTTTGACAAGAAATCCATAAGTTATCGACATCCTTACACTAGAAATATCTTTATCCTTCCTCCCCAAGCCTAGGGCAGCCTTTTGAGGGTTTCTCGGGTGATCCTCACCTCTTTTTGGTGTTTTTGGAAAAAAGAGAAAATAAGACTTGGTGTTATTTAAATTATGTCCCATCCATCCCACTCTGTTGGCGACTTATCCCGCTAGTGCACCGCCGCCCTAGCGGCATGTTGCCCTCTTTGGCGGGCTGAGGGGCCCAGTTTTCCGGATGTTTTTTATTTCCTAATTAACAACGGTTCGGGTCGTTACAAACCCATTCAGGATTAATACCATCATTTAAGCCTTCATTTGGATGATTCTACCACAATGAACTCAGAGAAAATTTATGTTGCATCCTTTTGTAGGTTTCTTCAGATTTGCCTTATTGATGGTAAATTTTAGCTGAAACTAAAGTTTTGATTTGGTACTAATGGACACTCCAAGCTCTCACCAGGGGTAAGTACACAAATCTATTGAATTTACTTCAAACTTTAGCTTATCATAATAGAAAATTTTACCTTAGCAGATTGAACTTACATGTAATCATTAATGGATCATGGACTATGATACACATACCACTATTTGCTTTGTTAATTGTGTAGATGCCTCCTTAAGTATGGTGCACCAAATTTGGCTTGATTAATTATCCTCTTTTCTGCACTATAAATATCTTGAAAGTGGTTAATCTAAAAATCACCTGCAAAAGATAAAACTAAATTAGTAAAAAATCTTCAAGAATATTTCCTTTTCTAAGGGAATATTTACTCTTGCAACATATCTCTTCTCAATCTCATGATGATACTTATTTCCAATGCCACACTCCATGACACTTTTCACTCTCCCTATAAAATATGCACCATAACTAAAGAGTCGGATTTAATAATGATATTGGAAATTTCATGCTCATTACAGTAATTAAGATTCTCCCTTATAGATCTAGCTTCAGCTACTATGTTGGTTGTATCATGAATTCTGAAACCTTTAGCTACTACCAGATTTCCACTACGATCCCTGAAAGAATAAGAGTCCAAGGGTTGTTGCTAACAAGAATGAATTTTAAAATTGTATCATTAATACCCCATAGCACTCTAAATTCTGAAAAGGAACCTCCATGAATAATAGAATTCATTCGCTTCCACAAAAACTATAAAATAATGAAAGGATATCTTGGAAAACTACCTTCACTATATAGTTGCCTTCTACTACCCACCACAACCTTATGGACTGCTTCAAGTTAAGAATAGGGCCCACAATTCCAATAGCATTAATGAAGTGGCTTCAAATTATTGTAGCGTATTCTCCTGTCAGAAAAAGATGTTCTGTAGTATCTTCTTCCAAAATTATACAATATCTACTATTCCAAGAATAATCAGAGTTCCCATAGGGATCTTTCTGAACAAAATTCTCTGAGCAAGAAAGGGGATTTTGAATGAAATCTCTTTTATCCACGATCTCACCATGTCTTCAACCTTCTCTTTTTTGTACCTCAATAGCTCCCAAACTGATTTAACAATGAACTTACCATTGTTAGTTTCAGTCCACCAAGCATCATCACCTTGATTATAGAGATATGAACGATACAAGTTAAATTGGACATGTACAACATACTCTGGAACAAGCTCTCCCATTGCTGGATAGTTCCATGTCCCTTCCCCCTTTAGAAACTCACCAAAGTCTTTGATGGCATGACAAGTCTGCACGTCAAAAGCATGTAAATTCAAAGGTCCAAGATTATATGAGTTATGATACC